>UESW01002721.1:0-149946 GCA_900491605.1 Calamus simplicifolius | reverse complement strand
TTTTGTTGTGGTGTTCTAGGTGCAGAGAAGTTATAATGATGCCTTTTTCAAAATAGAATTTTTTCAAATAAGTGATTTTCAAATTCAGTTCCATGATCACTTCTAATAGACACTATAGTGTTTTCTCATTAGTGACTTTCTTAACAAATTTCATGAATATTGAGAAAGTCTCATCTTTGTGAGCCAAAAACATTACCCAAGTGAATCTAGAGTAATCATCTACTATCACTAACCATATTTCTTTTCTCCTAGACTTGTGGTTCTAGTAGGTCCAAAAGGTCCATGTGTAGTAGCTCTAGTGGCCTAGTAGTTGAAACAACATTCTAGATTTGAAAGAAGTTCTTGTCTGTTTTCCAAATTGACATGCATCACATTCGATTATTTTCAAAATTTATACTAGGAATACCTTTAACTAAATCCATTTTTAATAATTTGGAAATTAGGTGTGCTTGCATGACCTAATCTACGATGCCATAGCCAACCATCTCATTCTTTAGCATTATCAGCAACTAAGTAATGATTACTTGAAGATAAATTACTCAAATCAATTAAGTACACATTGCCATAGCGTTTACCAACAAGAATAATGCTATTATCAATAGGATTAGTAACAGTGCAAATAGAAGCTTCAAAGGAAACATTGAAACCTTTGTCACACAGTTGGCTAATACTTATTAGATTATGTTTAAGTCCATCAACATAAAAACATTATCATATGAGTAGATGGAGTAATTTGAATCTTACCAATACCCATGATATGGCCTTGACCATTATCACCAAAAGTAACTACTCCACCTCTTTTTGATTCAAGGGTGATGAACTGATCTTTGTCACCCGTCATGTGTCTTGAGCAACCACTATCTAGGTACCATTTTCTTTTCAGTCTGATGGCTGCAAGACACTCTGCAAAACATTTAATGTCTTAATTTTAGGTACCCAAGCCTTCTTGGGTCCTTCATGGTTAGATGGATTAAACATTGTTCCTTTGGGAACCCAAATCATCTTTTTCTTTTATGTGAATATTACACATATATGATTTATGTCCTTTTTTTCCATATTTAAAACAGTAATGTTTAATGATTTTTCAGCATGAAACAAAAATGTTCTTCAAAGATTTTTGCTTTTTAAGTGGATTATATCCTAATCCAGCTTTGTCAAAAATAGCCTTTTGATTTTCTAAATCATAGTAAGTTTGATAGAGCTTAGAGTAATTTATCAACTATAGGCTAAGTCTATCAACTTCATTTTTCAAACTTTCTTTTTCTTTTATCAAAAGTTCTTTATCAATAACATGCTTTTCATTTTCTAATGATAGTTTTTGCATTTGAGTTTTCAAATCTTTGTTCTTTGAACTTAGGTTTGCAAAATCATCCATTAATTCATAAAAAGCACTATGTAATTCATCAAAAGTGAAGTCATCAAGAAAACTCGGACTTACCTCATCATTATCCGCCATGAAGCATAGATTGGCCATTTCACTCTTTTCTTCTTCTTCGGAACTTGTGCTTCCGAATCGCTCCATGTGGCCATCATTGCCTTCTTTTTGAACCTCCGGGTGCCTTTCTTTAGTTGAGGGCATTTAGATTTAAGTGACCCGGCTTCTTGCATTCAAAGCAAATGACTTCCTTTCTTTGCCTTTGTCCTCATCTTTTCTTGCAAAGGGCTTTTTCTTTTCAAACTTCTCTTCTTCATGAATCTTTTAAATTTCTTGTGATGAGTGCCATGTCCTCATCATCACTTTCATCTTCAGACATGAGGCTCTTCCATATATTCAGAAATCTTAAGAGCCATAGTTCTCTTCTTCTTTGACTCATCATCATCAACATGTTGCTTGATTTGATGCTCATGAGTCATTAAGAATCCCAACAGTTCTTCTAGGGGTAGTGTACTAGATCCTTTGCCTCTTGTATTGCTGTCACCTTAGCTTCCCAAGTCCTAGGCAAGGAACGCAAGACCTTTCTCACAAGATCAGAATTATCATAAGATTTACCAAGACTTTTTAAACCATTACTATGTCAGTAAATCTTGTAAACATATCAGCAATAGATTCACATGCATCCATTTTAAACATTCATATTTATGAACTAGCATGTTAATCTTGGATTCCTTGACTTGATTTGTTCCCTCATGGGTAACTTCAAGTCTATCCCAGATTTTCTTAGCAAAAATGCAAATAGATATGCGATTGAATTCATTTGCATCTAATGAGCAGTATAAGACATTCATTGCTTTGGCATTGAGTTGTGCCAATTTTTTCTATCATGTTCATCCCATTCCGTTTCCGGTTTAGAATCTCCATGCCATTAACTCTAGCATTGGGTGTGTGTGGTCCATTGACTATAATACTCCATAGATCATAGTCAAGTGCTTGAATGAATATTTTCATTCTAGCCTTCCAATAACCATAGTTAGAACCATTAAATAAGGGTGGTCTATTAGTAGATTGACCTTCGGAAAAAGATGAACCAGCTTGAGTTGCCATGTGGATCTTTGACTCTTGATTGTTAGATCAAAATCAAATGAGCACTAGCTCTGATACCAATTGTTGGTCCATATAGCAACCCAAGAGGGGGGGTGAATTGGGTTTTTTCAAAAATTAAACTCTTTTGAAAGAAAACCCCTGGGGAAATAAAAACTTAGATTCACAAATTTAAAACTAAGCAACTATAAACAGAGAGTTGAAGATAAAGAGATAATCACGGCAAACACAATAGATTTTATAGTGGTTCGGTGTACCTACACCTACGTCCACTCCCAAGTACCTCTTGGGTCCACACTATAATCAAACTGATTACAGCAGAGTTGTTTTGCAAGCTCACAACTCGAACTTGTTGTTTTTTCGGGTGCACAACGAACCCAGCTGGTTTTCAAGGCTCACCAGCACAAAACCTAAAACCACAAGCTAATGCTTGCACAAGGCTAACAGCCTCAACTGAATCAATCACTAGATTGACCCAGCAAATAGTATTTGATTTTACAAAGCAAACTGCTCCTTCAATGAGCAAATAACAATAATGAAACAATAAATAGAGATTAGGAACCAAAGCCTGATTCGAAGATCTTGGTGGCTTCTTCCTTCTCTTCCTTTGAATGGATCTTCCTTTGAATATGCTCTTGAGGCTCAGAAGATTGAAAAAACTAGGGCTTCTTCCTTCTCTTGAGATTTCTTCTAAATAGAACAGCAAAGGCTTGGAATCTCTTTCTCTTCTTTGGGAATGAGTATGATCTTTCCTTACAAGTTTTTCCTCTTCTCTTTTCTGATGGATCTCAAGGATTTTTTCTATTCTTTTCTTTTTGCCTCTTTCTTTTCTTTTCCTCTCTTGTTTTTGGATGCAATCAACCCTCTTCTTATAGATCCAATTAATCCACAAATAGTGTGAAACTATCCGTTAGAAGCAAGTGAAAAAGGATTAGATCCATAAATAACAATAGCCGTTGGGATTAAAATAGATAAAGATAAAGTTTAGAGTCGTTCTGACAGTTCTGGAGCCATGTCTGACATTCTAGAGTCGGCTCTGGCTTTTCTGGAGTCGGCTCTAACTCGAAATAATTTAATCCGCTCGATTTGGAGTCGTCTCTGACTTTTCTGGGGTCGACACAAATTCTTCTGGAGTCGACTCTAGAAGTCTGGGAGTCGACTCTAGGTCATGGCCTGAAAATCCATCGTTCTATTATTTCTGATAGAGTCGGCTCTCACAGTCCCGGAGTCGACTCTAAGTCTGTGCCATTTTTTGGAGTCGGCTCTGTGATTCCATGTGTCGACTCTAATGTCTGCAGTCATACCTTGACATTAGATTCAAAACAGAACTTGATTTTCCTTCTTGATTTTTGATCATCAAATAGACTTATAATCTGAAAAACTTAATCAAAATCATTAGTAACATCAATGTTATACTCAAATAGTTTTGTTAATCATCAAAATCCTTAATTGGGTCAACAATCCCTCGGAGGGTCACCATGAAACCCAAGAATTTTTCGGCTGTCACTCCAAATGCACACTTGCGCGATTCAACCTCATTTGACATCGACGAAGGTTGTCAAAAGTCTCTGTTAGGTCGATGATATGATCGGTGGCATGGACATTTTTGGTCAACATGTCATCTACGTATACCTCCATATTGTGTCCCATCTGGTTCTCGAAGACTTTATTCATTAGCCTTTGGTAGGTGGCTCCCGTGTTCTTTAATCCAAATGGCATCACCTTGTAGCAATACAGCCCTTCTCGGTTATGAAGGAGGTGGCTTCCTCATTCACCGGGTTCATCCTGATCTGATTGTATCCGGAGAAAGCATCCATGAAACTAAGGATCTCATGGCCGGATGTAGCGTCCACCAGCTGGTCGATCCGAGGCAAAGGAAAGCTGTCTTTGGGGCATGCTTTGTTAAGATCAGTGAAGTCTACATACATCCTCCAGCTCCCATTAGCCTTGCGAACCATCACACGTTGCCAACCACTCGGGTAGTGAACTTTCCCGGACATGCCCTGCAGCCACCAGCTTGCGAACCTCCTCGTCGATAGCTCTCTGTTTGTCTGGAGCGAAGCTCCTTCTTCTATCGGACCGGCCGACACCCTGGCCTAAGGTTGAGCCGATGGGTGATTACCTCCTCAGGGACGCCTGGTATGTCGGCGGCAGACCATGCGAAGACGTCGGCGTTGGCTCGCAGGAAGGCGAGGAGTCGATCGCGCCTCTTCGGGCAGTAGCGCCCCGACCTGGATGGTCCTTGTCGGTTCATCCCCTAAGGGAAAAGTCAGAAGGTGCTCGGCCGGCTCCCCCCTCCCTCCCGGGTCTCGGGGGTCAAGCGGCCCAGAGGTCATTGCCAACGCAGCCTCCAATGGACTGGGAGACAAGTGGTAGCACAGCGGCGGCGGGCTTTGTTCTCCTTTCATTTCTCCGACTCCCTCGTTGGTGGGGAATCTTACCAACAATCTCTTGGTGGAGATGACAGCATCTAGCATATTCAACCCTGGTCTCCCCAAGATGGCGTTGTAAGCCAGTGGGACCCGAACCACCAGGAAGTTTATGACCACTGTGCTTTGATGCGGCGATGTCCCAGCCATGACAGGAGGGCAATTTCTCCTTCGGCACTTACAGAGTCTCCCGTGAAGCCCATTAAAGGCGTAGTGATAGGCCGAAGGGAAGATTCAGAGAGGTTCATTTGAACAAAAGCCTCATAGCTCAAGACGTCCACAGAACTACCACTATCAACCAATATTCATTTCACAAGATGCTTGGCTATGGTCATGGATACCACCACGCCGTCGTCATTCTTGTTGACTACTCCATCTAAGTCCTTTCCAGAGAAAGGAATCACAGGGTCTACTCCTTCCCGCTGTTTCTTTGAACTACCGCCTACCCCCTAGGCAATCATGGCTATGGTCCTCTCCATAGGGGCATTGTCTGCACCGGCCTGGAGTGTAGGAGGCACCGTCGGGCCTGGAATAGGAGGGTTTCCCCTTCGGACAAACTTGCCCAAGTGACCCTGCTGGACAAGCTCTTCAATGGCCCTCTTCAGGTGGTGGCAGTCTTCGGTGTCGTGACCATAATCTCGGTGATACCGACAGTAGAGCTCTTTATTGCGGGGGGTCCCCGACCACAGGGGAAGTGGACGCTTGAAGTAAGGTTCTTCCTCAATTTCCAGCAGGATGTGGGATATCGAAGTCATGAGGGGAGTGAATTGCTCCTTAGGCAAGCGTCTGCGGCCGGCGGTCTGGACGGTGAGGGGGCTCAGTCTTTCGAGGTCGCGCTCCGGCCTGCTCGGTGGGCATTGGTTTCTTGCTAGGATTCTTATCAGCCTCCCTTCTGGAGGAGTCTGCCTCGTCCGCATGGATGTACTTTTGTGCACGGCTTAGAAGTTCGGCATAAGAGCCCGGGGGCTTTTTTCTAGAGAATAGGCGAACCTGGAAGGACGAAGTCCCCGTTTTAATGCCAAGGTGGTTACAGAATCATCTAGATTATATACCTCCAGCGCTGCATCCTTGAACCGGGCGACAAAGTCTTTCAGGGTCTCACCGCTCCTCTACTAGACAGCAAATAGACTATCCGCCACTCGTGGGATCTTCCGGCTCGCATTAAAGTGGGCCAGGAAAGCTCGCTCAAGATGACAGAATGAATCGATGCTGCGTGGTGGCAGACGGAAATACCACACACGTACCACCTTTCGGAGGGTGGTCGGAAAGGCAACACATATAAGGGAGTCTGTCGCTCCCTGGACCCGCATAAAGACCTTGTAGCTCTCCAGGTGGTCCAATGGGTCCGTCGTGCCGTCGTATGGATCCATCTATAGGAGACGGAAACGGGGCAGGACCGGTTCCTCCATGATCCGCCAGGAAAGCGGGGGGCGATGGTCGTAGTCCGCTCCATGAGGATTGGTGATCCGGCGGCTAAGCTCCTCCAACCGTCGGTGATACTCGTCGAGCCGTCGGGTAGTCTTCCGTTGGGCGTCGTCTGTAGAAGAACCAGAAGATGAAGCCGGGGCAGGCCGCCGAGGTAAGGAACGTGCCTGTCTGGATCCGTCTTGGCGTCGATAGGAGCGACCAGAATGATGGGAAGGGGACCGCCGTCGCCCTGAGGCCTCTCGGGGATGGGGCTCAGGAGGCGAGCGATGGGAAAGGGACCGTCACCGTTTTGAGGCTCCTCGGCGATGAGGTCCCGAAGGTGAGCGGGAGAGAGACCGTCGTCGCTTTGAGGCATCTTGATGACGGTCTCCCGAAAGCGAGTGATGGGAGGCCTCGGGCGGGGTCCCGCCCTGATAGGATAGGACTGTTCCCCGCACCCGTTCGCCGGGCAGAGGGAGCTGAGGTGCGGCTGCCAAGTAGCGTTCCTGCAATCCCATACCACCGCCGCTAGGTTCTGAACATGATGAGATAGAACCTCCAACCGGTCAGGCTGGCTCATCTGGGCAGGGGGCGGAACACGGAGGTTGGCCTCCATTTGATTAGCCTGCGGATGCGCTCCGCGGCTTGGCTGGTGGAAGCCTCTGTGCTCTTGTGGTCACCATCGTCTCTTTCGCAGAATCGGAGTCTGTCACAGGGAGAACTAGTGCCCCCTTCCTGGCGCGCCAATCTGTTGCCGCCAAATCATTTTTGAGGAACGTCAAGCGACAGAAATGCTTCGTTGGCCTTCAGAGGAATGATAGGGACCGCCTCCTTCAGCCGTCAACCTGCAAGAAAAGTCCCGGACCGGTGGTTCCGGCGGGGACCCTCCGACGCTCAAGTCAACGATCTGGAGAACAGGAATTTTTTAATGAGAAAGTAGAGATTGAGCTTTTTTTCCCCCTCCTCTCGTTGGGGGATTGGGGTCTTTATATACCTGTTCGGGGGTCCCTCTTACCCTTCACTGGTAACAGCCGAGTAATATCTTCCGTTCTTCGTAGGTGGGCATCTAAACGTATGTCATAAGTATGCCTCTTAATTTTTTGGAAACTGTCTGTGACCTTAGTAATTGCCGGTTCATAATATTTGGTGACCGCCCGTGTCCTGGTACAGCCATGTGGAATTCCTTGCAGCAAGCGGACGCTTGTCGACCTCTGCTGCCGAGGCCGACATCGTTGCCGAGACCGACGCCGAGACCGAGACCAATGTCGAGACCGAGACGGGCCGTGGCCGACGCCAAGGTCGGGATGGGCCCATCAAGACACAGATGTCGAGATGGGCCATGACCGACGCCGAGGTCGAGATGGGCCATGGCCGACGCCGAGGTTGGGATGGGCCCTGGCCGACACGGATGCCGAGATGGGCCATGGTCGACGCCGTGGTCAGGATGGGCCCTGGCTGACACGGATGTCGAGATGGGCCATAGCTGATGCCGAGGTTGGGATGGGCCCTGGCCAACACGGATGCCGAGATGGGCCATGGCCAACGCCGTGGTCGGGATGGGCCCTGGCCGACACCGAGGTCGGGATGGGTCCTGACCGACATGGATGCCGAGATGGGCCATGGCCGACGCCGTGGTCGGGATGGGCCCTGACCGACACCGAGGTCGGAATGGGCCCTGGCCGACATGGATGCCGAGATGGACCATGGCCGACGCCGTGGTCGGGATGGGCCCTAGCCAACACGGATGTCGAGATGGGCCATAGCCGATGCCGAGGTCAGGATGGGCCCTGGCAGACGCCGAGGTCGGGATGGGCCCTGGCCAACACGGATGCCGAGATGGGCCATGGCCGACACCGAGGTCGGGATGGGCCCTGACTGACACAGATGCCGAGAGGGCCATGGCCGATGCCGTGGTCGGGATGGGCCCTGGCCGACATTGAGGTCGGGATGGGCCCTGGCCGACACGAATGCCGAGATGGGCCATGGCCGATGCCGTGGTCGGGATGGGCCCTGGTCGATACGGATGTCGAGATGAGCCATAGCCGACGCCGAGGTCGGGATGGGTCCTGGCCGACATGGATGTCGAGATGGGCCATAGCCGACGCCGAGGTCAGGATGGGCCCTGGCTGACACGGATGTCGAGCTGTCGGCCTTGGAGGTGCCGGCCTTGGAGGTGCCGGTCTTGGAGCTGTCGGCCTTTGGGGCCGATGGTCTTTTAGGTGCCGGCCTTGGGGGTGCCGGTCTTGGAGGTGCCCAAAAATTTTTTTTATTCTTCATGGGGTCAACTGGCTCCATCAGCGGTAGAGGGAGTGCGGAGGGCCTTGCCATCATCGTCGGTGGTCCGAGGCTTCGGTCCAGCCAAACCACTTGGCGATCGGCCGTTTGGCTAAACCCCACCCCCATTTCGAAAGCCCCCAGCCACCATGACCGGCGCCCACCCATTTCTCACGCAGATCAAGTCGGTAGAGGGCGCTGGAGGATCCAAAATCAAGATCGAGCTGAGATAGAAGAAATGGAGTGCTTCAAGAGTGAGACATACCTTGAATCGAAGAAGAATGAGACGAGGGATTGAGGGGAATGATCGGAGTGAAATGGAGCCCATCGACCGTTTCTGAATGATCATGAGAGCGACGGGAGGAGATGGTCGAGCTCGACGATGGCAAAGGAGGCCATCATCTCTCCCACTCTCCACTGATGTGAGAAACCGTTCGAAAATGATAGCGCTTAAAAAAAAAAAGATGAAGAAAAGAAATTCTGGAAGAGATGAAGGTGGTGGAAAGATATTTAGCGATCCCGATACTTTAAAGCATCGTTAAGCTCTCAACGCTTTTAAACATCGTTAACTGGAAAGATATTTAATGATCCCGATGCTTTAAAGCGTCATTAAATTCCGGACGCTTATTAGCATCGTTAACGGCCAACACTTTTCAAAAGCGTCGACTGGTTTTTCCGACGCTTTCTCAAAGCGTCTTGTTATTCTCCCATTTTGTTGTAGTGATTGATGATTATATTTAGAGTTAGTTGGGATTTGTTTGATGGTTATGCCCATAAGATAAATAATAAGTTTCAAAAAAAAATGATTAAAGTTGATTGAAAGTGTTGTTGTTTGTATAAGTTAAGTAAATGAGGGCTCACCTCCTTTAAATTCTATGTATTATTATCAATTGGATAAATATATCATATAATACCCATCAACCGTATCCTCTGCTTCACTAATTTGGACTATCAAGCATAGTAATCGATAACCTTCATCATGGTCATAGCCTCCACCTCCCCTCTTAAATCCCCATCAAGCACCACCATCCACCAACATCACAAGAAAAACTAGTTAAGGGCCTTCCTTGTTCTTCTTTTCTATTCACCCTCTTGTTCCTAGGATTTCCATCAATCAACCATCAAAAAGATGGGAGAAGGGCCTATTGACTGAATGGCTCAAGCCACCCTTTTTTTTCTTAATCTTTTCCTTTTTCACCTTCCCCATTGATTGGCAACCGATGACCAACTTCTATTCAATTGTAATTGACCAAAGGGTTTTTCCTACTTGGCTATTTAACCAAAGTTAGTAACCTAGCTGATTCCCAATCACTGAGAAGCAATTTTTTCCCTTCCCACATCCTTGACACTCATCCTCTTCCAACAATGACAGTTACTGGTTGACTATGGTGATAGGGGAAGACCCTTGGTCTTTCTGTTATAAGGGCTCCCCTTCCTCCTTGTCGCTGTTGTTAAGGACCCTAAAGTTGACTAGGTCATTAAGGGTCCCTCCCAACTCTATTATCCCTTGGGCTAATTCAACCACTGGTTGGGCTAGCCATCAAACAATTATAGTGCCCAAGATTAGAAAAAGATCCCCTGTTAATAAGGCCTTTGTTTGCACTTGCCACCAACTTGGTGAGGCTTGGCTTTATTTCATTACAACAAGCCTAGTTGGTCATTATAGGCTCACCCTATAGTCAATCTCTTGACCTCTAGGAGCCCCATAAGGAAACTTCTAATATCCTATATGTCAGCTTACTATGACTTTGGATCTACAGCCTAATCATTGATCCCTTAAAAGGCCGTATTATACCTTTTCATTTTATTTCAATCTACTATAAGCATGGTCTTGCAACCTAGCTCTCTGTCTATCAAAGACCTCACTTACATTGACCTAATTAACCCATGCCTTGAACCATGGAATCAAAACCTAAACCCCAAGGTCATATGCCCTAAATATTGGACCTAAACCTCAACTTCAAATTTATAAAATTTATTATTCTAATTTAAAATTAATGTTATAAATGTAAGCGGGTAGGAATCAAAACAAAAAAAGTTTACTCTAATAGTAGTAAGGATCCCTTCATATGGTTTTGATTGTTTATTTTGGTATGTCATGTACATTATTGATGATGCATGAATATTATGTTAACTATGCATCAAATTTATTCTATGTTAACTATGCATGAATATTATGTACATTATTCTAACTTAAAATTAATGTTATTAATGTAGGCAGGTAGGAATAAAAGCAAGAAAAAAGTAGGCTAAAGTTTACTCTAGTAGTAAGGATCCCTTCATATGATTTTCATTGTGTGTTTTGGTATGTCATGTGCATTATTGGTGATGCATGAATATTATGTTAATTATGCATCAAATTTATATATTCATCGGTATAGATCAAGATTTTGATACTTCCATCATATATTATAATTCTTAAAATTATATGTATTGGTTGTATTTCCTTGATTGATTGCTTTGATAACATGATAATGGAGTATGATATCAACATACAAATTTATGTTACAAATATTAGTGTGAAAATGCATAAAATGAATCGATGATAATATTATGAATGTGTGTCATATTAAATAAATAAAAAATAAAAATTGATAAATGATATTGATGTGAGAGTATTCTTCAATTCAGAGCAATTCTATAGGGAAAGCCTGATAACCACTCTTAGATAAGTTAGGGATTAAGCTCATAGGATATTCTTTTTGTAACATGCCTTATCATTACAAGCAAATTAGAGACAATTATGAAGTAACAAAATGGATGTTATCCCCAACTTGGTTAAGATAAGAAATGGAATATGTCTCTTATCATTACAAGCAAATTCATGTTCTATTTTCATACCAAAGGCCTTTTAACATTAGTGCAAAACTCAAATTAAAAATACAAAAATTAAATCCTAGTGAGGTGTCAATGTGGGCATCAAGCTTCAACCCAATGCATATTAGTCGAAAAAGTAACTTCATTAAATTTAATATAATTAAAATTTTTAAATAAATCTATGTTTATAATATCTTGCACAAGTTAACTTGCAACACATATGAAGGTTGGATGAAGAATTTATAAATAATTTAATGAACCTATATCGATACTAATAAACTTTTAGAAAATTGTAAAAATATCATTCAACTACCTATAATTAGAAAATTTTTTTTTTTTATATAATTTTTTATATTTCCATCCTCTAAAAATTTATGTTAGATGAATTAGAATCTATTTTAGATATTTATTTTCTTTAATTTACTTTAAAGAGTAGGAAACCTACTAGAAGTAAAAAAATTATTTGGTCTTACAAATTAATAATATATGAAAAGTGAAAAATCTATTAATTTTAAAAAAAACTCTTTATAAATAGGTGCTAGTTGAAATCTTTAATATAAAAAATTCTTTAATAAAGTTCTTGAAGATTTTTTTTCTATGTTTGAAGAGATTCTTTGCTTATTGTGGTCTAAGACCATAATCCCATGAAAGGTAATCGATGTAAAATTAATAGTTATCTCTTTTATGTAGGTTATTTGCTTCAATAAAGATTTAATCTCATCATTTATCTTAAGAAAATCTTGTATTGATGATGATATTCAAAGCTAGTTGGATTTATCTGATAGTCATGCCCATAATATAAGTGAGTGGTTTTAAAGAGAATAATTAGAGTAACTGGTATTGCTATGACTCGTACTTATAAGGTAAATGATGACTTGCCTCTTCTAAATTTTGTCATATTAATTATAATTGATAAATATACAAACTATAGATTTTATGGATTTATGAATTATAAAATATTATGTCATTAGATACCATACTATGACACGATTCTCAATTTACAAATTGATATATAATATCATGATATTGCTTTATGATGGATTGATTATCATGATTGTTCGAGATGATAGTATATATATATTTGTGTGTATGTGTATGTGTATGAATGAGCCATGAATAACATATATCAAAAATTGTTTTATGAGATTCAAAGCCAACAAAGATTCGAATGCTATTTGTGTTAGATACCCATAATTGTTGAGGGTTATATGTAGATCCTACCAATAGGGGTTAGATATTGGTTAATAAGAGTTAGATATTGGTTAATACCTATGGCTAATGGAGGATAATCATTGCTTAAGATCCTACTAGTTGGGATTAATCATTGGTTAATACTCATAGCCAATGAAAGATATACATTAATCAAAATCTGAATAGAAAAGATTAAATATTGGTTAATACTCATGATTGATGAGATATACATTGATCAAGATCCTATCATTAAAAATTGAATATTGATTAATACTAGTGACCGATAGAAGATATACATTGGCCATGACCTTGCAGTAAGAGTTAAATATTGGTAGATAATGCATGATAATTTCAGACATAGTCAAATTGGAGGACAAGATGCATTGAGATGAATGTATACAATGATTTAAAAAATAATCAGATACCTATAACTTATGAATTTATTCTTATTATTTCTTAAATGATTGTGTTGACTAATTAATATATTTGATTATTAAGATATATATTTAATCTAAATTTTAGTAGAGATGATTATTGTTTATCGAGGATATTGAGTTTATTATTCTATTGTTTCTCTTCTTTTAGATTCAAATTAATAGATGCATGGAGCACTGATAGAGTATTTAGTTGAACAAAGGGATCTAGTTGATTGCTTTATTCGGATTTCGGGGTTGGGTGATGTTGCGTGGATCTGGCGTTTGCCAATTCATCTCAGGATTTGGCTTTTCTTGTGGAAACTTCAGTGGGATCGCCTTCCTACATGTGCTCTGCTGGCTGGCCGTGGTCTCCTCATTTCGCCTTTTTGCCCAATCTGTGGGCTTGAGGATGAGTCGGTTGATTATGTTATCTTTACTTGCTCTCGTGCGATGAGGATTTGGCAGCAAATGCCGTCTACCCCGTGGTTGACTGAGGTGGGCCTCATCCGGCTTTCTTTCTTGCATGCCATTCGATTAGCTGCACAGAGCGGACCGGGCGCCCAGGGTGCTATTTCAGCTTATTTGGCTTATCATATTTGGCTCACTAGGAACCTGATGGTTTTCTCTGAGGAGACTGTTCCACCCCAGACGATTATCAGAAAGGCTATTCTTCTTCCAAGGAGTATGGCCGTTCTATTTTTGTGTTCACTCTGTCCGACCCGGTCCCTAGGATTCCCTTACTGCTTCGACAGCGTACCGTTCTATGGTCTATGTATTTGGGAACCCCCACCCCCGGGTTATGTCAAAGTGAATTTTGATGGTTCTATCTTGGATCATCTTGCTGGGTCCGGTTTTATTATTAGGGGTTCTGAGGATGAGCTTCTTGCAGCTGGTGGCCATGGTTCCCTTGACTTATCGGTCCTATGGCGGAGCTTCAGGCTGCATGGGCTGGTTCGTCATTTGACCTCTAGCAGATTGATTATCGAGGGAGATTCTCTCACGGTTATTCGATGGATTCGTCGGGATGGGGATCTTCATTCCACCAATCCCCTGCTCCGTGCTATTTGGGACTCTCTCTGGACTACTGCTGTGCCACTGATTCTTCATGCTTATAGGGAAGCCAATGCTGCGGCTGATTGGGTTGCTAATGTTGCAGCTCACCATCCAGGCCCTTAGGAATGGCATATGGGTGACCCATGCCCTCTTATTTTGCAGCAAATCATGTATTCTGACTTGTCGGGTTTAATTCACGCAAGACTGGTGTGATCGCCTGTTTGTAACAAAAAAAACAACAACAAAGTGTAAGTAGTGACATAGGATCATATTTTATATGCATCAAGAAGTATTTATTGACAATGATGTAATTCAAATTATTGAAGATTTATTATGGATAAGTTGAGTATTGAATTTTATTTTATTATTATTTATTAATGATATATGATGAATGTTTTGCATATTTGATGCGTATTGTAGCGCAATGATTAAAACACCTTAATTTCACTATTAGAATAGCGAGAGTAAGGGATCGATTCCAGAGGGACTTTAGTGATTATTTTGAAATAAATTTATAAATTTAACTAAATAGATAATTATTAGTGCAAAATAATCAATATGACCTATCTTATAAGAGCACGGCCCGTACCCGTAGATCACGGCCCGTCCCTTTTAAGCATAGATCAGTCTAAAATTATTTCCACTTAAATATAATTTAATAACAATTAAACATGAATAGAAACTTTATTTCATATAAATTAAAAAGTCATGACATTAAGAAGGCAATAAGAAAGCAATAAATTCTCTCTACACCAAACCAAAGATGGGATGGAGTCTTTGTTCTTCTTCTGCATGCGCCTCCCGAGCCAACGAACGGAGCCTCCATGCTACTCAATTGCTCCCGAGACAGAGCTTCCACGGATCCTCAATGGCTCCCGCAGCCTCCAAGACATGAACAGAGGATGAACCCACGGACTTCTCACAGATGCCACGGAATAGAGCTTTCAGGGAAGGAAAAAGAAGAACAGGCTCTGGGCATGGACGGAACAGAGCTCACGAACGGCTCTTGACGGATCTCCCGGATGCAGCGCGCTGGATCGATCACTGCCTTCCTCCCTCTGCTGCTATTTGTAGAAGCTCAGACGCGGTGAAGATGCGGCGTTGCCAAAATAGAGGACGCGGAAGCCACCAAAATAACGAAGAAAATCTATCCTTAATAAAATTCAAATTCCTTCTAAAGAATTTAATTCTCTCAATTTGATAACTTCCAATCTAATCTATTCCTTAATTGGTGAGGAAACGGTTAGAATTAATTAAAAGAAGAATCGGATGAAAATAAAGAAAAACGATGAAGTCGGCAAAGTGTTTGCCGTTTTTGCTTTGAAATCCATGCTAAATCCTTATAAAATCAATTCGAGCTCATCTTAATCCGATTCGAGTGCCGTTTGCGTCGTTAAATCCCTAAAATCGAGCTCTTTAAATTGATAATGATTTTATCTAAAATATTAACTAATAATAGATACGTTAAATTATTAATTAATAGGTTTAGTGATAATTATTTATGCGTTTATCACTCCCCCCAACTTGAATCTTACTCGTCCTCGAGCAAATAAGAAATTTAGAAATATGTACCAAGCTAGTCCAAGAATTGATAGTTATCTTATAGTTCTTTTTTTTAATCATAAGGGAGGTACTTCATTGGATTATTAAGTTTTTTTTTTTAGTGATAAAGTGTAGTCCATAAGAATTTATAGAAGTCTTTCTTCACCAACTTTCCACTTCTCTAATTAAGTCTTCTAACTTAATTTGGGTTGGGTGTAATGTCTTTTGTAATTTGGTTCTTTATTTATTTATTTATTTATAAAGTCAGTGCAATGTCCTAACCCCTTGCTTTCTAATTAACCCTTGTAGCGAGCTTTAGGCCAATGGCTCCCAAACCAATTGGTTTTAGGGCATTAGGTATAAAATACCCCTCGGACTTACTTACTCGAGTTAAAAAGGCTTTAGGTAGGACTGACTCTATTTAGGTTCTTTTACATTCCCACCTTTTTACGCGAACAACATCACTTTCTTAGGTGACGGGGCCCGGTTACTCAGTGAAAAATGCTAAGAACCTAATCTATTAACTTTAAGAGATTTTTTTTTTTTTTTTTTTTTTTTTTTTGAATAACATTTTCACCCATACCCTTATTAAGTAGATTGTACTATTAAGATCAGTGGTCAGGAGGGTCTGAAATTATTCTAAAAATTATTCTGGGCTAAACCCTACCTTTTATTAGGTTTTTTTAATAATTTATTCCTCAGTATTTCAAAAAAAATAATAATCTAACCATTAATTCATTAATAGACTGCTTGATTAACTTCAAATCGAGACAGAATTTGGTACACACATCTGATTATAGTTTTACTCGAGGATTTATTTATTCTTTTTCCTCCCCCCAACTTAATTTCCATTGTCCCTAATGGAAGAAAAATTAATTAATTCAAGGAAAGATACTACCTGGTAGAGTATTTGAAGGTTGGAAGTTTCATTGTTGCCATCTTCTTTCAATCTGCTTCTGTTGCTCTTCTCTGGTCATACTAAAAGAACACACTAAAAGAACAGAAAGTTAAAAATAACTAATAAACTGGGTTGCCTCCCAAGAGCGCTAAGTTTAAAGTCTTCAGCCAGACTGTGCTACTTATTATGATAATGTTGGGTTCACAAGATCAATTGATTCAACAATTTCTCCATCATTAATTTCTTCTATATATGGTTTCAAACGTTGGCCATTTACTTTGAATGTATTTCCTTGCTTGGGGTCTTTAAGCTCTACAGCTCCATGGGAAATACTTGAGTTACTATAAAAGGTCCATTCCATCGTGAACGAAGTTTTCCAGGGAAAAGGTGTAATCTTGAATTGTAAAGCCATACTTTTTGATTTGGTTCAAAAATTTTTCTACTAATAAATTTGTCATGATATGCTTTGGTTCGTTCTTTATAAATTTTTGAGCTCTCATATGCCTCATTTCGTAGCTCTTCTAACTCATTCAATTGGAGTTTTCTATTGACACCTGCATTTTTCATATCATAATTAAATTGCTTGATAGCCCAAAATGCACGGTGTTCTAATTCTACAGGTAAATGACAGGCTTTTCCAAATACGAGCCTGTAAGGAGACATTCCTATGGGAGTTTTAAATGCAGTACGATAAGCCCATAATGCATCATCCAAACGTTCTGACCAATCTTTCCTATCAGGTCTCACCGTTTTCTCAAGGATATTTTTAATTTCTCTATTTGATATTTCAACTTGGCCACTAGTTTGGGGATGATAAGGTGTAGCTACCTTATGAGTAATTCCATATTTGTTCATTAATCCTTCAAAGTGTCTATTCGTGAAATGTGTACCCCCATCACTAATTATAGCCCTTGGGCATCCAAAACGACTAAGGATATTATGCTGAATAAACTTGATTACAACTTTATGGTCATTGGTTCGAGTTGCCATGGCTTCAATCCATTTTGACACATAATCAACTGCCACTAGAATGTATTCAAATCCAAAAGAGGAAGGAAATGGGCCCATAAAATCAATACCCCATACATCAAAAATTTCTACAACCAAGATAGGGTTTAGGGGCATCATGTCTTTTCGAGATATATTTCCTGTTTGTTGACATTGGAGACAATTACGGCTAAATTCATGTGCATCTTTAAAAAGAGTTGGCCAATAAAACCCACTTTGCAGTACCTTTGCTGCAGTTTTCTTTCCACTAAAATGTCCTCCACAGGCAAGAGAATGACAGAAGTTAAGTATACTTTTGAATTCACTTTCGGGAACACATCGCCTAATCACCTGATCTGAACAGTACTTAAATAATTCAGGGTCTTCCCAAAAGTAATATTTGATTTGTGAGAAAAATCTATCTTTTTCTTGTTTTGTCCAGTGGGAAGGTACTTTTCCTGTTGCCAAATAATTCACAATGTGGGCAAACCAGGGAAGACTGCTATGGGAAATTGAGAATAATTGCTCATCAGGGAACCTATCTCTGATTATTTCTTTATTGTATTCCACTGAGATCCTAGAGATATGATCTGCTACCATATTTTCAGAACCCTTCTTATCTAAGATTTCTAGATCAAATTCTTGTAGTAGGAGGATCCATCTAATCAGTCTGGGTTTTGTATCCTTTTTTGATATAAGATGCCTCAACGCTGCATGATCTGAATAAACTAAAACTTTAGACCCTAACAGATATGATCTAAACTTTTCTAGGGCAAACACAACTGCTAGTAATTCTTTTTCAGTGGTAGTATAGTTCATTTGTGCATCTGAAAGAGTTTTGCTAGCATAATAAATTACATGGGGTTCTCGATTGAGTTTCTGTCCTAGAACTGCCCCTACAGCATAATCAGAAGCATCACACATGATTTCGAAAGGTATGGTCCAATCTGGGGGCTTGATAATTGGTGCAGTGGTCAAAGCAGTTCGAAGGATGTTATAGGCTGTTAGACAATCTTTATCAAAATTAAAAGAACTATCCTTGGTCAACAAATTACACAATGGTCGAGAAATTTTACTGAAATCTTTGATGAAACGTCTATAAAAACCAGCATGACCAAGGAAAGATCGTACTTGTTTAACTGAGGTTGGGGGTGGTAGATTTGAGATCAATTCAACCTTGGCTTTATCAACCTCAATACCTCTCTCTGAAACAATGTGTCCAAGCACAATTCCCTCACGAACCATAAAATGGCTCTTCTCCCAACTTAGGACTAAATTCATTTCCATACATCGTTTCAGTACCTTAGTCAAGTTCTCGAGGCAGCTATCAAATGATGCACCAAAGACTGAAAAATCATCCATAAATACTTCCAAAAATTGACCAATCATATCAGAAAATATGGCCATCATACATCGTTGAAACGTGGCTGGTGCATTACAAAGACCAAATGGCATACGTCTAAAGGCAAATGTTCCAAAGGGACAAGTGAAGGTGGTCTTTTCTTGATCTGCAGGAAATACTGGGACTTGATTGTATCCTGAATATCCATCTAAGAAACAAAAGAAACTTTGTCCCGCTAGCCGTTCTAGAATTTGATCGATAAAAGGCAAAGGAAAGTGGTCTTTCCTAGTCACGGCATTCAACTTTCGATAATCTATACACACTCTCCAACTAGTTGATGTGCGAGTAGGAATTGATTCGCCCTTTTCATTTTTAATCACGGTAATACCGATTTTTTAGGTACTACTTGGATTGGACTGACCCATTGGCTATCTGAAATTGGATAAATAATACCAGCATCAAGCCATTTTACTACTTCCTTCTTAACAACATCCCTCATGTTTGGATTTAGCCTTCGTTGCATGTCTCTATGTGGTTTGGCTTCAATTTCACTATGAATATGGTGCATGCAAACGGAAGGGTCAATTCCCTTAATATCAGCTATTGTCCATCCAATTGCCTCTTTATGTTCTTTAAGTACATCTACCAATTTATCTTCTTGCTCAGAGGTTAGGGTAGATGCAATGATTACTGGAAGGGTATCATTGGGTCCAAGGAATGAATATTTTAAGTCATCTGGAAGAGGTTTCAATTCTAGTTGGGGTGGTTCTTCCAAGGATGGTATTAAAGGACTTGGTTTAGTTGGAAGTGGTTCATATTTTATAGTCCAAGGCGGGATGGTGTCGAACTTAGGTGGTTCTAATAACATGTTTATCTCTTTGGTATACTCATCAATATCAAAGTCATCTATTCCAAAATGTGTAAGACATGTTTGTAAAGGATCCGAATCAATCAAACTTTGGAATTTCTTATCTACTACTTCCTCTATCATGTTTACTTCATTTAAATCATACACAGGTGGTCCTTGGGAAGCATTAAAAATATTTAATCTCATCTTCTTGTTTCCAAAAGATACATCCATCACACCTGTTCTACAATTTATACATGCATTAGCAGTAGCTAGAAAAGGTCTTCCAAGGATGATGGGAATTTGGTTAGGATTACCACTAGATTCCATATCCAACACAAGGAAGTCGACAGGAAAATAGAATTCATCCACCTTTACTAATACATCTTCCAATATTCCACGAGGTTCTTTGACTGATCTATCTGCCAATTGTAGTGTTACTGTCGTGGGTTTCAACTCTCCAAATCCGAATAATTCATATACTGAACTTGGGAGAAGGTTTACACTCGCACCCAAATCTAATAATGCTTTCTTGATTGTGAAGTTTCCTATGACACATGATATAATCGGGGTACCAGGATCTTTTAGTTTGGGTGGGGTTATTTGCTGAACAACTGAGCTGACTTGCTCAGTCAAATGTATCTTTTTTGGTATTTGTATCTTGGCTTTCCGTTTTTGTGTGCATAGATCCTTCAAAAATTTGGCATAAGCTGGAACTTGCTTGATAGCATCGAGAAGAGGTAAGTTTATTTGGACTTGCTTAAATAACTCAAGCATCTCATTCATTTTATATTCTTCTTATCTGAAGGCAAAGGAGATTCTAAAGCACTAGGGAATGGGGCTTTAGGTATGATTGCTTGATCATTGAATTCCTTTTCTTTTTCATTTCTTCTCTCTTCTGGTTTAGCCACTTCTAATTTCTGGGTTGGTTCAGGTGGGTTCAATGTTTTTCCACTTCTGAGAGTCATGACTGATTTAGCATGTTCTGGAATTTGTCAGGACTATTGGAACCTTCAGCCATGAATTGTCCTTTCGGGTTATCGATAGGCTGACTAGGTAACTTACCCTCCTCCCTTCTACTGAATGCTGTGGCTAATTGACCTATCTGAGTTTCTAGTTTTGCAATAGATTGTGTGTGGAGTGAAGGATTTGAGTATTCATTTCTAGCCCTTTCAATGCTTGTAACACTTTGTCTTCAAAAGTAGGCTGATTATTCGGTGGAGGTTGTGGGATGTTTGGATATTGTGAATATGGCATGTTTCTAAAATTGGTTTCTTGGTAATTAGGTCTGATCGATGAATTGGCTACAGGTTGAGGTTTCCAAGAAAAATTTGGATGATTTCGCCAGCCAGGATTGTAAGTATTTGAAAATGGATCATTTCCTGTTCTAGGAGCTAATCGGGTTTGGGCTTGGTGGGCTTGCTCTTGAACAAGTTCAGGAAATTGGTATGCAGCTGGACATTCACCTATAGAATGGGTTGGACTCGAACAAATTATGCAGACCTCATGTAATTGAGTAGATGGGGAAGAGATGTTTCCAACTTGTAGAATCCGTCAAGTTTATGGGATAATTCATCTACCTTAGTATAGATATCTGTAGAATGACCTATTTCATATATTCCACCTCTTTTAGGTTCTACGGGAGGGTCTCGACGAGCAACTGACATGTGATGTAATGAATTCTCACTCAATGTCTCAAAGAGTTGCCAAGCTCATGTTCATTTTTTAACATAAATGTCCCACCACATGAAGCATCAACCATTTGCCTATGCTTTTCTGATAATCCATCATAAAAGCACTGAACCAGTTGCCATTTGGGTATAGCATGATGTGGACATTTTCTAATTAGTTCTTTGAATCTCTCCCATGTCTCATGGAACATTTCTCCATCTGTCTGGGAAAAACTTGTTATGGCTTTTCTAATTTGATTCGTTTTTCCTATAGGAAAATATTTCTTAAGAAATTCTCTCTGAAGATGATCCCAAGTTGAAATTATAACAGTGTCTAATGAATTTAACCAATACTTGGCTTTATCTTTTAGGGAAAAAGGGAATAACTTAAGCCTAAGTGCATCATCAGAGAAATTTTGAATCTTGACAGTTGAGCAAATTTCTAAGAATTCATCTAAGTGTTTGTAGGGATCCTCATTTGTAAGTCCATAGAAAGATGGTAACATTTGGATTACACTTGACTTAATTTCATATTGGACAGCCTCTACTGGAGGCACTTGAATGCAGGGAGAGTAGGTATACCTTGAAGGAGTGAAATACTCTTTTAACTGTCGTGGTTGATTATTTTCGTTATTAGGATCCATAATTCTGAGTCTGTTTGCTCTAATAGTTCTTTCTATCTCAGGATCTAAGGGTATAAGGTTGGGTTGCAACGATCGGCGACCAAGCATACACCCTACCAATGACTCTAAAGCATAATTCTAGAAGAAAAAGAGGGAGATTCTAAAGAAAATACCCTAAAAATTCCTAGAACTAATGAATAATTTAATTAGGGTTTAATAATTCTTAGCAATCAAGTTAGCAAAGATTAGACTCTCTATTCTAGGTTTACCCTAGATCTAGACAGCTCCTAACTTCAAGACCACCTTGGAGCCCTCCAAGTCAAAAATTAGCTGATTAACTTGCCACTTGAGGATAAGGTCAATGGGGGTCCCCCCGTTGCTTACTAGGTAAGCGAACGGAACCAATTAAGTAACCACTTTCCTTTCCTTTTCTAGACACCAGTTAAGCAGTCAATCTCGACCCGACCAACTCTTTTGGGTGCCTTCCTATTGAGCTCGAGTTCCTTAGGGGCTGATGTCTAATTAATTTTAGAGTTAAAGGTTTGGGTTAATGCAGAATGAAGGATGTGGTTTGTGGGCCAAGAAGGGTGATGAAATCCCACCTTATCTTGATTAGGGGTTTGTGCCCTTAAAGTTAATTATGAAAATGCTATGCAACAAATAGATGTCCAACTCTTGAAATTATCAAACAAAATAATCTAATAATTACCTTTTTAAATTTTTGTAATTAAGTTTCTAATTTCCTAATAAATTATGAGATGTCAATGGAAGGATTTTGAGTTTTGCAGAAAATAAATCCACTAAGTCAATCTATAGCATAGAAATAATTTTGTTTATATATTTTATTTTTATTTTTATAAATTTTTTTTTTTTCCTTAAATTAATTATGTTTTATGGAAAGTGTCTTAGGGTTTTCTTTCAGTTTTTTTTAAGGTAAGTTAATTAAAAGGAAAAATTGATTAGGTTAAAATTGGATTTGTGGCAAAAAGGAAAGTAATAATTTTTTATGTTAAAAAGAAAATATGCAATTCTAACAATTAAAGAAATAAAATAAAGACACAATAACTATTCAAAAATTAAGAGAAAATTAATCTAATTTTTTTATATTTTATATTTTTTTTTTTTAATAATTTTTATTTTAATTTTTTTTCAAAATAACACACTTAAGTCCCCGGCAACGGCGCCAAAAATCTGATGCGTGTCGTAGCGCAACGATTAAAACACCTTAATTTCACTATTAGAATAGCGAGAGTAAGGGATCGATTCCACAGGGACTTTAGCGATTATCTTGAAATAAATTTATAAATTTAACTAAATAGATAATTATTAGTGCAAAATAATCAAGATATGACCTATCTTATAAGAGCACGGCCCGTACCCGTAGATCACGGCCCGTCCCTTTTAAGCATAGATCAGTCTAAAATTATTTCCACTTAAATATAATTTAATAACAATTAAACATGAATAGAAACTTTATTTCATATAAATTAAAAAGTCATGACATTAAGAAGGCAATAAGAAAGCAATAAATTCTCTCTATACCAAACCAAAGATGGGATGGAGTCTTTGTTCTTCTTCTGCATGCGCCTCCCGAGCCAACGAACTGAGCCTCCACTGCTACTCAATTGCTCCCGAGACAGAGCTTCCACGGATCCTCAACGGCTCCCGTAGCCTCCAAGACACGAACAGAGGATGAACCCACGGACTTCTCACAGATGCCACGGAACAGAGCTATCAGGGAAGGAAAAAGGAAGAACTGGCTCTGGGCATGGATGGAACAGAGATCACGAACGGCTCTTGACGGATCTCCCGAATGCAGTGCGCTAGATCGATCACGCCTTTCTCCCTTTGCTGCTATTTGTAGAAGCTAGACGCGGTGAAGACGCGCGTTGCCAAAAGAGGATGCGGCGGTGCCAAAACAAAGGATGCGGAAGCCACCAAAATAACGAAAAAATCTGGATAAATCCTCAATAAAATTCAAATTCCTTCTAAAGGAATTTAATTCTCTAATTTGATAACTTCCAATCTAATCTATTCCTTAATTTGAAATTAGAATTAATTGAAGAATTGGATGAAATAAAGAAAAACGATTGAGAAGACGATGAAGTCGGCAACGTGTTTTCCATTTTTGCTTTGAAATCCATGCTAAATCCTTATAAAATCAATTCCGATGTCGTTTTAAGTCCGATTCGAGTGCCGTTTGCGTCGTTAAATCCCTAAAATCGAGCTCTTTAAATTGATATGATTTTATTTAAAATATTACATAAAATATTAAAATATTAACTAATAATAGATATGTTAAATTATTAATTAATAGGTTTAGTAATAATTATTTATGCATTTATCAATATTTATACCCATAATAGTTGTCACATCCTAGGTTAGAATATCAAGCTAGGATGTGACCATTAAGATGGTGTCAATGCATCAGATTTAGACCCCTAAAATTCAAATTAACTAATGTGAGAGAGGATTGAAACAAAATTGAAGGATCAAGCTCAGAACTTTCACTATTATAGAGGTTTAAAAGGTTTTCCTAAGTGTCTATTAACCTAATCATGAATTCTAAGTTATGTTAAATTATTTTGAGAAAATAAATGGCCCAACCTAATCCTTAGATATTAATCAATCTTATTGATAATTCTTATGTGGCTAAACCTTGTTGAACTATTAACCTTTTGGGGTTCGTGTCACCCCTTATGGTATCAGTGTCTTTAGAATGTTTGAAATGAATGGCAGCCAAGAGAATTAGTTATAAGAATATATTTTGTGATAAATAAATTAATTAAAATATGTTGTGTTTATTTAATTAAATTTTAAAATCATGAATTTATTCTAGGTATAGATGCTGATTTCTAATTATGCTAACAAATTTAAGATGTGCAAACCATGAATTATGGATCAGATTTGAAAATTGGTTAAATTGGAAGATTTGTAGATAAGTTGCTGGAGGAGAACTTTAGGATTAAAAATTAAGATATTTTTGGCTCTAGAAAAAGAATGGAAATACAGTTCATTTTTGCAAAATGAAAAATTAAAATTAGTTAATTCGAGAAAATAGCTAGATTGATTTTGATAACAACGGAATTGTTTGAAATTTTATATGAACATTGTTATAATTATCGGTGATGGATATTTTGATAGGGAATGCAACAAATATTACTCTAATAAGATTGCTATTTATACGGCCAAGCACACAGTTGCGATAAAATCAATAAAAATACAGAATAATAATAGGAACTAAAATCCAAAAGAAAACAGCGAGAGACGAGGATTTTACGTGGTTCACCCAAACTGGGCTACGTCCACGGCGGCACAGGATCTGCAAGGCTTCACTAAGAGTTGAATCAAGTACAAGCCCTCAAAACACTCTTTCTCAAAAACTCTTATGATCCAAAGAGTTGAATCAGGATCTACAGCACACAGAGGATGTCCTCACAAAACCTCTTATTCTCTTTTTTTTCGCTCAACTTCACCGGTTGAAAAAGACACCAAGGATCAGGATCTGCAAGGCTTCACTAAGAGTTGAATCAGGTACAAGCCCTCAAAACACTCTCTCTCAGAAACTCTTATGATCAGAGAGTTGAATCAGGATCTACAACACACTAAGGATGTCCTCACAGAGCCTCATATTCTCTTTTTTTTTGCTCAACTTCACCGGTTGAAGATGACACCAAGGATCGAAGACTCTCATCCTATCTAATCCCATTCCAAAACTGGCTCCACACTTTTGGCAACCATGGACTGATTTGCTGCCTTGAAAATCTTCAATAAATCCTCTCCAAGATAAGATTTGGAAGTTGCAATAAATCCTCTCCAAAATCAGCTTCCTTAGTTAGCCAAATCGAATTCAAAATTCGAATTCAAACTCTCTCTTGATGAAATTAAGCTCCATCCATAACAATCTCCCACTTGGAGATTAATGACATCAATCTTAGATCTACCTTCTTTCTCTGTGTCGCACTCTCCTGATCTATCTCTTGGAAAGCTTCACTAAGTTGCAACAAAGACTCAACTTGTCTCTGCTCACAACCTTGGTGAACATATCTGCAGAATTCTTAGCTTCATCAATTTTCTTCAACTTCAACTACTCCTCATCCAATGCACTGCGTATGAAATGATACCTAAGCTGAATGTGCTTGGTTCTTGCATGAAATGCTGGATTCCTTGCCAAGTGAACTGTGCTCTGGCTGTCGCTCCATAATGTATTACACTCGTGCTCGTTGTCGAGCTCCTCCATCAACCTCTGTAACCAGATCATCTCTTTACTAGCTTCAGTGATCGCCACATACTCAGCTTCTATAGTTGACAATGCCACTATCTTCTGCAACTGAGATACCCAGCTCACTGCTGTATCACCGACAGTAAAAACATAACCAGTGGTGCTCCTGATGGAAATTTAGGGGCCTAATGCCAAAAATATGCAGCGAAAAAATAACCTAAATCCCCAGAAGAATCTATGTGGTTCAATTAAATTGATTAGGGAACGAGAATCGTACCTTATGTGAATAAAATTATTTTTGATGAGATAGATCTTTAGGCCTGCGAAACCACAACTCCCTCTATGTTATCCACACGAATGACCACTTTGCAATGGGACTCAATGTGCTAGCACTCTCTAGAACTCTTCTAGATTAGTTCAGAAATAATCTCACTAAAACTCTCATTTTTTATGGTGCGCAGTGTTTCTCTGCGCATCTCATGTTGACGGCAAGCATCGTCACATCTATATCAGAGCAACAACGTCCATTTATAATGATAATATCCTATTTAAAATAGAATATTCTCATTAATAGGACTCTTAATTTCGGAATCCAAAAAGACATGTCTTCTCATTCTCTGCACATCTAATGTTAAGAGTTTCGAATCCAAAAAGACACGTCTTCTCATTCCCTGCACATCTAATGTTAAGAGCTTCGGAATCCAAAAGGACACAATAGTGAAGATTATTATTTATTTCCACTGGGTTTATAAAAATTAAACCCATAACCCATACGCGTCATTCCTTGTGTGCGACCCTGTAGGTTCACTCAATGTTGGCGGTAGGACTAAAACCCTTCGGGCCTATAAGACATAATTGGTCTCTAGCAAGACATTATGTCTACCCAAATTGAGTGAAGATTATCGATCCGACTTTACCTAGTAGATATCAATTATCTAGTCCCTTTGTCACACGATATTTAGTGATCAAGTATGAGGCATAGATCACATCTCTCATAGATTGTTTAATCACAAGTTTTTCTTGATTCCAGAGTTTGACTCAATAAACCAAATGTTACTGATAACTTCTTATCAATTCATTTGGGCATGGCCATACTTTTCTCAGTCTCACTCTTCAAGAGGGCCCAAAATATCTCTCTCAAATTAATGAGAGGACAAATTCCTTCACGAACACTCATATCCCTCAACGTAGTTTATTCCATATCCAATCACAGTCTTATTATCATCTGGTTAAAGATGATGAAGAGCCGTGTCAAAACATGAAATTCACTATGTAGGAATCCATGGTGTCATCAGGTCAAAGGACTAAAATAATAACATCATGAAGAGAAGTATTCATAACAGAATCCATATGATATTCTCATGGTGGGTCGATCCAATACAATGTACTCTTACATGTATCTATGTGTTGACTTGATATCTCATATCCATGACCAGTAAAATGTGATCATCAATCAACCAACATACTAATCTTACTTTATTATCGTTCCATATAATGAATGATTAGGGACAATTTAGAATAGTATTCTTATCACCTTATAGTTTCACTATTAAAGTCACATACTTTAATGATATAAGGAAGAATAAACTATTCAAGGAAACCTTTTTATCACATTAGAAGAGCATAAATAATAACATGATAAATAAAATGGTTTATTAAATAAAGATAAAACCATAAATGACAGCAAATATCCTGATGGCCTAGGGCACATCCCCAGCAATCTCCCACTTGCACTAGGCCTAACAAGATAAAAATCTAATGCCTAATGCACTATTATGACGATCATGTTTAGACTGAGGAAGAGGCTTAGTTAATGGATATGATGTTGTCATTTGTAGATACTCTGCATATCTTAACATCTCCTCTATCGATGATCTCTCGAATAAGATGGTAACGCCTGAGTATGTGTTTGGATCGTTGGTGTGATCTAGGTTCCTTAGCCTATGCAATCGCCCCATTATTGTCACAATAAAGGTCCACTGGATCCGCAATGCTAGGAACGACTCCTAAACCACCAATGAACTTCTTAATCCAAACCGCTTCCTTAGCTGCATCCGATGCTGCAATATATTCAGCCTCTGTAGTAGAATCAGCAACGGTGTCTTGTTTGGAACTCTTCCAGCTGACAACACTTCCATTCAAACAAAACACATAACCAGACTGTGATAAAAATCATCTGAATCAGTTTGGAAGCTAGCATCTGTGTAACCATTTACCACAAGCGCACCTTCCAGTCCTCCAAATGTCAAAAACACATCTTTAGTTCTTCTCAAGTATTTGAGAATGTTCTTGACGGCGATTATGACTTTCACCTGGATTTGACTGGTACCTACTAGTAATGCTTAAAGCATAAGCGACATCTGGTCGAGTAGATAACATGGCATACATGATAGATCCAATCGCTGAAGCATATGGAATTTTGCTCATGCGTTCATATTCTTCCTTTGAAACAGGACATTGAGTCTTACTCAATTTAATTCCATATGACATTGGTAAGAATCCTCTCTTGGAATTCTCCATGCTATACCTTTTTAGCACCTTGTCAATGTATGTACTCTGACTTAGGCTAATGGTTCTTCTAGATCTATCTCTATAGATTTTAATCCCTAAGATATAGGCAGCTTCACCTAAGTCCTTCATTGAGAAACATTTTCCTAACCATGTCGTGACATTCTGCAAAGTAGGAATATCGTTTCCAATGAGTAATATGTCGTCTACATAGAGTACTAAGAAAACTATTGCTCCCACTAACCTTCTTGTATACACAAGGTTCATCTTCATTCTTAATGAAACCAAACTCTTTGATTGCTTCATCAAAACGAAGATTCCAACTCCGAGATGCTTGCTTTAATCCATAAATGGATTTTTGAGTTTACATACCTTATGCGAATCTTTTGGATTAACAAAACCTTCGGGTTGTGTCATATACACATCCTCGAATAGATTTCCATTTAGAAATATTGTCTTGGCATCCATTTGCCATATTTCGTAGTCATAATACGCAGCTATGGCAAGAAGAATTCTAATAGATTTAAGCATGACTACAGGTGAGAAAGTTTCATCATAGTCTATACCATGTGTTTGCTTAAAACCTTTTGCAACCAGTCGTGCTTTATAGGTATGCACATTGCCATTCATGTCGGTTTTCTTCTTAAAAACCCATTTACACCCAATAGATTTAATACCATTAGGTGGATCAATCAAAGTTCATACTTGATTATCATACATGGATTACATTTCAGATTTCATGGCTATAAGCCATTTCTCAGAGTCAGGGCCTTTCATAGCTTCTTGGTAGCATGTAGGCTCATTTTGATCTATGAGCATCACATCATGATTGTCAGTAATGAGAAAACCATATCTCTCAGGCTCGTGACGAATTCTACCAGTTCTACGTGGCCCTTGTGTTAGTGGTTTAGGTTCAGCAACTACTTGTGAGTTAGATTGAACATCCATCATCGGTTCCATGTAAATTTGTGATTCTCGAACTTCTTCGAGTTGAATTTTACTCCCACTAGTTCTGTTGGAAATAAATTCTCTTTCCAAAAAGTGACCATTACGAGCAACAAAGTACTTTGTTTCTTTAGGATATCCCACAAATATGCACTTATCTGATTTGGGTGCTAATTTGTCAGACAATTGACGTTTGACATAAGTGTCACAGCCCCATATCTTTAGAAAAGACAAACTAGGAGGTTTCCCAGTCCACAACTCATATGGTGTCTTTTGAATCGATTTTGATGGAACTCTATTCAATATGAACGCAGCAATTTCTAGGGCATATCCCCAGAAGGATATCATTGATCGAACCATATCCAATAAAGTTTGATTTCTCCTTTCAGAAACACCATTCCATTGTGGTGTTCCTGGAGGAGTCAATTGTGAAATTATCCCATAATCTTTAAGATGGTCAGAAAACTCTTGACTTAAATATTCACCACCACGATCTGATCGAAGTATCTTAATATTTTTACCAAGCTGATTTTGTACTTCATTTTTGAATATTTTGAACATTTCAAAAGATTCGGATTTATGTTTCATTAGGTATACATATCCATACCTGCTGAAATAATCAGTAAAAGTGATGAAATACAAATAACCTCCTCTGGCCGGTGAACTTAATGGTCCACATACATCGGTATGTATAAGGGCCAATAAATCTGTGGCTCTTTCACCTTGTCCTATGAAAGGAGCCTTAGTCATCTTACCCATCAAACAAGATTCGCATGATTCATATAATTCAAAATCAAATGAATGTAAAAGCCCATTTTGATGAAGTTTTGATATGCGCTACTCATTTATATGGCCTAAGCGACAATGCCAAAGATAGGTAGGATTTAAATAGTTTGATTTAAACCTTTTAGTATTAATGTTATAAACAGACTTGTAATTTGTTTCATCAAAGTTTAGAACATAGAGCCCATTTAATAATTGAGCAAAACCATAATAAATGTCTCTATGATAGATGGACATAGAATTATTCTCAATAATAAATTTAAAACCATCTTTGTCTAAACTTGAAACTGAAATAATGTTACTGCTCATAGCAGGCACATAGTAACAATTGCTTAAAGTCAAAACAAGTCCACTAGGTAAAGGTAATTCATAACATCCTAGAGATAATGCAGCAACTCTTGCTCCATTTGCAACTCGTAGGTCCACTTCACCTTGAGCCAATTTTCTACTTTGTCTGAGACCCTGCACATTTACACAAATGTGAGATCCACATCCGGTATCTAATACCCATGATGTAGAAGTAGACAAATTGACTTGTATAACATAAATACCTGAGATTGTGGCTTCATTAGCCTTCTCTTTTTCAGATCCTCCAAATACAGTTTGCAATTCCTTTTCCAATGACCTGGTTTATTGCAGAAGAAGCAAACTCCTTCCTTGGGCTGTTTCGGCTTGGGCCGGGGCTTAGGCCTTTTAGCTTTGGTCTCACTTTTGCTTTGCCTTTGCCTTTGTCCTTGCCACTCCTCCTTTTGCCCTTTCCCATTTGAACCATCAAAACATTATTGGTCGCCTTAATGTTTTGTTCAACATTCTTGAGCATCCCATGCAACTCCATTATAGACTTATCCATTTGATGCATATTGTAATTCATTACAAATTGGTCATAGTTGGGAGGCAAGAAGGCAAGGATCATATCTGTAGCCAACTCCCTGCTAAATGGAGCACCAAGTTTTTCAAGTCTATCAATGTAACTCTTCATCTTGAGCACATGAGTACTCACAGAGCTACCTGGAATCATTTTGCATCCATTCAATGCCTTAGTAACTGCAAACCTCTCTTGTCTTGCTTGCTCTTGGAACATTTCCTGGAGGTGTACAATCATATTGTACGCTTCCATGTCCTCCATTTGCTTCGGAAGCTCGGAGTCCATGCTAGCAAGCATAAGGCAAGTCACATCCAAAGAGTCGTCTTTATGCTTATTGTAAGTATTTCTTTCATCTCTTGGAGCATCAGCAGCAGGTACATTGAGATTAGAGTGTCTATGATATACAACTTCCTTTCTTGCCTAAGAACAATTCTTAAGTTACGGTGACAGTCAAGGAAGTTTGTGCCATTCAATTTTTCTTTTTCGAGAACCGATCGCAAAGTAAGATTAGATGTGTTGTTTGATGTCATGATCTACATACAAGGAGTTACATAGTTAATATCTTTATTTAAACCATTTCAATTATTCTCACTATTTTATCAAATTAACAACCCTCTAATGTTAATTCGGAAACTTTTTCAATCTTTCGATATTTCTTAGTGAGTTAAGATCCATATTTACTAAACTTTAAGTCAGCTTTGGCATGACACTTAAAGTCTAGTTATTTAGGTAAGAAACGTCTTTCCAATTACATCATATGTAACTCTTGCTATGGGATTGACATCACATGTCCCGTCATACTAATCCCATTAATGCCATAGGCCCAAAACCATTTTGATAGCCTATTTAAGTCTAACCATTTCGACGTGAGGAAAGCACTTTTATCCACCCTACCTAACTAAGATGGTCTAATGCACCCTGCTTTGGCAAACCTACATTTAGACGATCAAAGCCTTGATAGGTGTCGAACTATGGGAGGCATTTTACGACTTAATATTAATAGAGGGACTTTATTGTTTTAAGAATATGATGACTATTCTATGGGACCAAAGTCATATACATCATCTATATAACATCTCATGCATGTATATATAAAACATACATGTGTCATAGCATGGCCCATGAACTAAGTAAATCATTATTATGATGTCATAGCATAACCATATGCTCGGTCTACCATTGATGACATGAACCTTTTGCTTGGAGCATCATCACTATGATCTCTTTTGATTGACATGAATGGCCTCCATATTTTACATTAAAATAAAATCTACATTCTATGTTAGTGAAATAAATAGATTATATCAAGATAACGACACACAGGCCGATAAACCAATTACAATAAAATTGTCGATATGCAGGCCAATGTAATCAACAAAACCATAATAAACCTGCCAATCACATGAGTTTAAAGGGCCATGCTATGCATCATGCATATATATAAAATTGTCCAAGAAAACATTTTTCTTGTACAGTTCTAATACTATCAAAATTAGGGTTTGAGATTGTGTCATGCACGCAAATTAGGGTTTCTTTGTTAAAACCCAACTATCAATCTAATTGATAACCCCACCTTGACGGATGATTATTTCAGCGTTCAAACAAATTAAACACGATAAATCTATTTGATTCTAATCATATTAGAACTGTTTAACAGTTAAACAAATCGCCATATTAATTCCATAGACATATAGTCATTCACATCACATGTACAATAATCTCGTTTAAAGTATGCATCACACAACCATATAATCAGATGAAATCAATTTAATTGAATCACAAGTCTGGCCCTGATACCACTGATGGGAATTTAGGGGCCTAATGCCAAAAATATGCGGAGAAATAACCTAAATCACCAGAAGGTCAATTAAATTGATTAGGAACGAGAATCGTACCTTATATGAATAAAATTATTTTTGATGAGATAGATCTTTAGGCGCTGCGAAACCATAACTCCCTCTACGGTATCCACATGAATGACCACTTTGCAATGGGACTCAGTGTACTAGCACTCTCTAGAACTCTTCTAGATCAGTTCAGAAATAATCTTACTAAAACTCTCATTTTTTATGGTGCGCAGTATTTCTTGTGCATCTCATGTTGACGGCAAGCGTCGTCCATTTATAATGATAATATCCTATTCAAAATAGAATATTCTCATTAATAGGACTCTTAATTTCAGAATCCCAAAAGACACATCTTCTCATTCTCTGCACTCTAATGTTAAGAGTTTCAAAATCCAAAAAGACACGTCTTCTCATTCCTGCAAATCTAATTAAGAGTTTTGGAATCCAAAAGGACACAATAGTGAAGATTATTATTTATTTCCGCTGGGTTTATACAAATTAAACGCATAACCCATACGCATCATTCCTTGTGTGCGACCCTGTAGGTTCACTCAATGTTGGCAATAGGACTAAAACCCTTTCGGGCCTATAAGACATAATTGGTCTTTAGCAAGACATTATGTCTACCCAAATTGAGTGAAGATCGTCGATCCGACTTTACCTAGTAGATGTCAATTATCTAGTCCCTTTGTCATACGATATTTAATGATCAAGTATGAGGCATAGATCACATCTCTCATAGATTGTTTAATCACAAGTTTTTCTTGATTCCAGAGTTTGACTGAATAAACCAAATGTTACTGATAACTTCTTATCAATTCATTTGGGCATGGCCATGTACTTTTCTCAGTCTCACTCTTCAAGATGGCCCAAAATATCTCTCTCAAATTAATGAGAGGGACAAATTCCTTCATGAACACTCATATCCCTCAACGTAGTTTATTCCATATCCAATCACAGTCTTATGATCATCTGGTTAAAGATGATGAAGAGCCGTATCAAAACATGAAACTCACTATGTAGGAATCCATGGTGTCATCAGGTCAAAAGACTAAAATAATAACATCATGAAGAGAAGTATTCATAACAGAATCCATATGATATTCTCATGGTGGGTTGATCCAATACAATATACTCTTACATGTATCTATGTGTTGACTTGATATCTCATATCCATGACCAGTAAAACGTGATCATCAATCAACCAACATACTAATCTTACTTCATTATTGTTCCATATAATGAATGATTAGGGACAATTTAGAATATTATTCTTATCACCTTATAGTTTCACTATTAAAGTCACATACTTTAATGATATAAGGAAGAATAAACTATTCAAGGAAACCTTTTTATCACTTTAGAAGAGCATAATAATAACATGATAAATAAAATAGTTTATTAAATAAAGATAAAACCATAAATGACAGTAAATATCCTGATGGCCTAGGGTACATCACCAGCAGCTCCTCCCACTGTCTCTGTCACCAGAGTGATCTGCATCTACAAATCCCTGTACTTGAAGACTATCACCTCCATAGCACAAACTGTAAGTTGATGTACCCCTGAGATATCTCAAGATCCACTTCACTGCATTCCAGTGCTCCTTGCCTAGATTCTGCATGTACCTACTGACTGCTTCCACTGCTTGTGCGATATCCGGTCTTGTGCAAACCATTGCATACATTAGACTTCTCACAGCTGAGGCATATGGAATTCTAATCATCTCATCCCTTGCCTTCTGAATTGTTGGACACAACTGCTTGCTAAGCTTGAAGTGTGCTGCCAAAGGTGTTGACACTGCCTTTGCATTCTCCATATTGAACATCTTCAGTACCTTTTCTACATAGTCCTCCTGAGATAACCACAGCTTCCGTTGCTTTCTATCTCTGTTGATCCTCATGCCAAGAATCTGCTTCGCCTCTCCCAAATCCTCCATTGAGAACTTCTTTGTCATCAGTTTCTTGAGCTCCTCTATCTTCTCATACTGGAACCTGCTACAAGCATATCGTCCACATACAAGGATAAAATAATGAACTCATTTGTAATGTACCTTTAAAAGTACACACAATAATCTGATTGGCATCTAATGAAGCCTTTTTCTAACATGAAACTGTCAAACTTGATGTACCATTGCCGCGGAGCCTGCTTCAGACCATACAAACTTTTCTTCAATCTGCAGACCATGTCATCCTTTTCCGTGACCTAGAAACCTTCTGTCTAGTGCATGTACAGCTCCTCCTCCAAATCTCCATGAAAAAATACTGTCTTCACATCTAGCTGCTCTAGATGAAGATCCTCCACTACTACCATGCTTAGAATCACCCTGATGGATGTCATCTTGACTACTGGAAAAAAAATCTCCTAGAAGTCAATTCCCTCTTTCTGTGCATAACCCTTGACAACTAACCTTGCCTTGTATCTCTTGGTACCATCAACCTCATTCTTCATCTTGCACACCAATTTGTTGAACAGAGCTTTCTTGCCAGTGGGTAACTTCACAAGATCCCAAGTCTTATTTTGCTTTAAAGAGTCCATCTCCTCTTTCATAGCCAACTCCCACTTGACCTTAGCTTCATCCTGCATGGCTTCAACAAAACATTCTGGCTCTCCAAAATCTATGTACAAAACATAATCATTAGCAGAATACCTCTGTGATGGCCTGGTAACCCTCGTGATCCTCCTCAACTATGGGGACACCGGCTGAGGTACCGATGTATGCATGTGGCTGTCTATTCCAACCACATCTTCCTCCTCCACATCCTCGAAGTTTCCATCTTTAGTTTGCACTCGGGGAATTTCTCCATCTCTGACAGGATCGAGTTCTATAAACTCCTATTTCTTTTCTTCCACTGCATCCTTCCTGTCTTTGTAAGTATGCTCTTCATCAAATACCACATTCCTGCTTCGAATGATCTTATTGTTCTGGAAATCCCAGAGCTTGTAGCCATACTCATCGCCACCGTATCCAATGAAAACACACTTTGTAGACTTGGAGTCTAACCTACTCCTCTTCTCTTTCTCAATCAGAGAATAAGTAATGCAGCCAAATACTTTAAGAAAAGAAAGTTTTACCTATTTTCTATCCAAACCTCCTCTGGAATCCCACCATCCAATGCACTGGATGGACTCCTGTTGATTAAATACACTGCGGTGTCCAGTGCTGCTGCCCAAAAATATGTAGGTAGAACTGAGTCAAACCTCATACTCCTCTCTCTCTCAAGAATGGTCCTGTTCATTCTTTCTGCCACACCATTCTACTCTGGTATCCCTGGGATGGTCTTGATCCTTCTGATTCCATGCTCTTGGTCGTAGACATCAAACTCTCTGCTGCAGTATTCACCACCGTTATCTATCTTGAGACACTTGAGACTTGCTCCAGTCTGGCTTTCACACATGACTCTCCATCTCTTGAAGATGCCAAAGACCTCAGACTTTTCCTTCATAGCAAACACTCAGACTTTTCTGCTTAAATCATCTATAAACGTGACAAAGTACTTATTGCCTGCATATGATGCCAACTGGTGCTGGACCCCAGACATCTGAATGAACCAACTCTAGCCTTTCAGTCTTCTTTTGAGTTCTTGCTAACTGAAAACTCACTGCTTTCTTCTTACCATAAATACACTCTTCACAAAACTCTAGATTCACCTTCTTTAGCCCAAGTAGAAGCTCTCTCCTATGTAGAATATTCAAGTTCTTCTCACTAAGATGACCGAGCCTCCTATGCCATAATGTAGTCACTATACCCGTGTTTTCTGCTGCCACTAAAACTGAACTCTCACTGTCTACCAAGAAGTAGAGAGTGCCTGTTCGCTTCCCTTTGACAACAACCATAGACCCTTTAGTAATCTTCCACTGAGAATTACCAAAATGGATACATAACCCTCAACATCAAGCTGGCTGGTAGAAATTAGGTTTTTCTTTAACTCTGGGATGTATCTGGCTTATGCAAGTCTCAATTCTCCGCCTGTCACTGGCTTTAGTACAATTGTTCCTTTACCCATAATTCTGCACTGCTGTTCATTGCCAACTGTGACATGACCAAAATCTCCTTGGATAAAATCCAAAAATAGGTGTCTCTTTGAGCTACAATGGTAAGAAGCCCCTGAGTCTACAAACCACAGATCTGAGTTTGCCCCATCGCCGGCTGACAGGCACACATCCTCAAAATTACGCTCAATAGTACTCACAACATTTGCTTCCTGACCTTCTATCTTGCTCTCTGCACCTTTTTCCTTCTTCTTACCTCAACAATCCTTGCTCATGTGACCTTTCTTCCCGCAGTTTCAATTCTTCATGGGAAATCTCCCTTTGGACTTTCTCTGCTCTTGGACCGGCCTTTCTCTGACTTTTTCCTCTCCTATGATCTTCCTCTGGTATCCACCATGAGTGCAGCACTTGTAGAAGTCCCACCCACAACCTTTCTTCTCATCTCATCATTCAATATACAACTAACTACATCATTGAATGTAAGGTTACCTGATACCGAGTTGCTGACAGTCATCACAAGATTGTCCCAACTCTCTGGCAAGGAATATAAGAAAAGAAGAGCCCTGAATGAATCATCAAAAGCAACAGAGACCGACTCCAATTGATTAATCATCGCGTTGAACTCGTTCAGATGCTCTGTCACTGAACTATTCTCAGTCATCTTCAAATTGAAGAGCTTTTTCATGAGAAATATCTTGTTTGAGGTGGAAGATTTTTCATACAGCTTTGTTAAAGCGGTCATCATATCAACGGTGGTCTTTTCCTTTGCAATATTATATGCCACTTGAGGTGTCAACGATAATCTGATCATGGCCAGGGCTTTCCTATCTAGAATCATCCAATCTAAGTCGCTCATTGAATCCGGCTTCTTTCCCTCTAATGGAAGGTAAAGATCCTTCTGATATAGGTATTCCTCAATTTGCATCATTCACCATCCAAAATTGTGACCATTGAATTTCTTGATTTTGATCTTGTCTTCTACCATCTCTTTGTTGATTTATCCGACCGTAATAATATGAAGAAAACCAAGCTCTGATACCAATTTGATAGGGAATACAACAAATATTCCTCTAATAAGATCGCTATTAGTACGACCAAGCATGCAGTTGCGATAAAATCAATAAAAAAACACATAATAATAATAGGAACCAAAATCCAACAAAAAACAGCGAAAAACGAGATTTTACGTGGTTTACTCAAACTGGGCTACGTCCACGGCGGCACAGGATCTGCAAGGCTTCACTAAGAGTTGAATCAGATACAAGCCCTCAAAATACTCTCTCTCAGAAACTCTTATGATCCAAAGAGTTGAATGAGGATCTACAGCATATGGAGGATGTCCTCACAGAGCCTCCTATTCTCTTTTTTTTTTGCTCAACTTCATCGGTTGAAGAAGACACCAAGGATCGAAGACTCTCCTCCTATCTAATCCCATCCCAAAATTGGCTCCACACTTTTGGCAACCATGGACTGATTTCTAAAACTGGCTCCATACTTTTGGCAACCATGGACTGATTTGTTGCCTTGAAAATCTCCAACAAATCCTTCCCAACATTAGATTTGAAAGTTACAACAAATCCTCTCCAAAATTAGCTTTCTTAGTTGGCCAAATCGAATTCAAAATTCGAATTCAAACTCCCTCTTGATGAAATTAAGCTCCATCCATAACATATTTATCATTGCTCCATGGTTGGGGCATAATGGACTTCTTTAATCATTGATAATTTAGTAATTTTGTGAAATTTTGAGAAAGCAGAATTTGTCTGCATGCATGCATGCGGATGCATGTGTGTGTTTGGGATATTTTTCTGCCGATGATGTTAATTTGGTAAACATGCTTTTAGTAATTTAAATTATTATAACTGGATTGGATTATTAGCTAGATTCTAATGATTGTTGGGTATAAAAAATTTAACTTTGTAATTAAATTTAATTAATATATTCTGAATTGCCAGAAATTAGTTTAGGCCTCATAACATGCACCTGCTACTATGTCTGGAATCTCGATCATAGCTTTTCTTTGAAGGATGAGTGGCCCATTCTTGGTGATGAAGCAATTAATTAGTGCTTCATACATGATAGGCTACGCCCAGACTTGTTTACCACCAAACACGTTCCCATGCTTTGCATAAACAAGCCAGATCTCAGGAGCTTCAGACCGAGCTGGCCCATGAACTTCCCCCACCTGGAATTGTTGCTTGGAATCTCCATTTATGGATGAGTATAAGATATTTGGGGCATCATTCCCTCCTTTTATCGATGCATTGCCGTTGCAGCAGAATCGTCATACCAATTGCCACCTCCTTGTTAATTAACCACAGCTTACTTCCCCCAGTCTGCTCTCGATCTCTCTCTCTCTCTCCCTGTCAAAGGTAACGTGATTCATGAATACATGTCATAAAAAGGAGAACAAGACAACTAATACAAATGGGTCTAAAGCATCTAGAGCTAGTGGATTAGAGGGTTCTCTTCTTTTCCCCTTTGCTATATATCTTTACTAGTCCTTCCCACCTTCCTCTCTTCTTTTGGTTGACAAGTCCCTTTTTGGATGAGCCACCAGTCCATGTGCTCCCATCACCCTCACTCGTGGTGGTGGATCATCTCACACGAAAGACAAAAAAATAAACAAAAAGAGGGGGGACTGAGGGAGAGAGAGAGAGAAAGAGTGGTAGCTTGTCACACCGAGAAAGAGTTGGATAAGAACTATGGAGGGTATTGTTACAACGCAAAAGTTATGTCTGAGTCTGACAGAGACAAATGGAGGTGCTCCCGGGAAAAAGAAGGATCTAAAGAAGGCTTTGTGGTACAAGGGTTCAAATAGTTGTATATGGGGTGGTTGTTTTCTTTTTCGCAAAGATAGACCCAAATAATTCAAGGAGGTTGGGGGGATCCTTCTATTGGGGCATCTAGCTCCTTGGGCTCATTGGCCATTGCATCTATGCAAAAAGCTTGGTAGGCGCTCCTTTATTAAAGGGCCTTGTGAGACCACAGTGGAGCCACGAACAAGCCATGTGATGCCCCTACCTATTAAATGGAAAAGTCAAAACATTGGAATCTTTGGGGCGAGCTCCTCCTCCTCCTCCTCCTCCACCTTTTTCAAAAGGAGTCCCAGTGTCCCACCCTGGTCTAATATCTTCTTCATCACTTAAAAACGCGACTTTTCCTTTTGATGGACTTAATGTAGCGCGTCTTTCGTAGGTTTGCTTTCTGAAGTATTAATCCGTAGAAGCCATCCTTACAACTTTTAAACTTTTTTTTTTCTTTTAATTTTTTTCATGTGCATGAGTGTGTGTGTGTGTATGATATGTATGTATAATTACAGCAAGTGCATGTGAACCTTATGTCATCGTATTCTATATAAGTATAGAACATTGGATCCTTGTTCATACCCACTAAAACTTTTATTTATTTATTTATTTGGCTATCTGGAATCAGGTAGACATCTTGCCCACAATTTATTATTAGTTGAAAAGGAGTTCCCCTAAATTGTGAAAAATAACGCATTTCATAGGGCACGCTATCGTTGTTCTTGGAAATTACAACCAATATGGGCACTGATAAATTTTATATGACAGCAGAAGCATGGTCGTCCTAGATGATGGCAAGATGAGCAAGGCATATACGATATGCTCACCATATTTTGCTCAAACAATGAGTAGAATCATAGGACAATTCCAAGGTATGGTGCAACATGCAGGCCCAAATTAGGCCCAGCCCAAATGAAAGTGGGGTTGGACTCAACCAAACCTCACACGAACCTCTGTTGAGCGAAATCCTTGCACCACTTTAGCTCTTTCCTCTCATGCATTAATTATTCCCCGTGCCTCCTTTTCTTCCTGCTATTCTAGAGCCAACCTTACCTCACGCCCCTTCATTCTCTCCCTCATCTCTTGCAGGCCATTCCTAATTCTTTTCTTCTTTTGGTCGTCGGAGGGACTTTGGATTGCTTATCTGGGGAAGGAAAGAACCAAATATTGGAGATAGTCTATCATATTGATTGGGATTTCACCATCAAAATGATTTTTCCTTGTCTTAAAGTTGATATCGTTGAATAGCTGAGGGTTTATATTTTAAGGAGATATTACGTTGAATCTTAACTTAATGTGATCTTTTCAGCACTAGGTAGCAATAAACTATAGAATATGAGTGATTCTCGATGTCTACGCTAATGATCTCTAAGTAGGTGGAGTCTGTCTATTGTAATAAAAACAAATTATAGACTGAGATTTATGCGGAATTTTATCATGAAATTTTATCTAGTTGATGTGCATAATATACCTGTATATAAAAATTTCATGAATTTCTGGTATCATTTGGTAGCTAGGCCAAATAATTAGGCAAATTCCCCTACTCTGCAGAACCTGTTAGTTTCCTATATTCGTATTAGAGCAGTCCAAAACCTAGCATAGGATTGATATTTTTAGCGAGAAATTTGGTGGGTACTAATATTTGTGAAATTTCAAGAATTTCCTTCCTGATTGCTGGAATGATGGAATTTGAAACTTTGATATTTAGGTGATCTGTACTCTATCTGGAGATGGAACTAGGACTTGAATTTTGGTATATTAATGGGATTAGTTTAATGATTCACTGAAAATTCCATTGATATATTGTGAGGATTGAAATCACTCAAATCCAAAAATATCGTATCATCGAACTGAACTTGAATGAAACCTGCATATTAATTGGTATTTAGATATTGTTTTGTTTGAAAATTATAGAGAAATCATTTTTACTTGAGTAGATAGCTTGAGGATGTATTTAATAACTAACCAGATCTACCGATACTCCGTTACAAGACATGACTTTGATAATATTATTAATTCTTTAGGTTGAGGCTGTTGGGGTTTAGAGACAGTAGTGAGATTTTTCGTTGAACAAGAACCAAAATTTTATCCTTTTATCAATGATCAAATTAGTTACCGTCCCTGAATTCTTTGAACCGAAGTTCAAATCATCATAACCCTTCTTAATTTCCAAACAATTTTTAATTTAATAAATAAATAATCCTTTTTACTTTGCTTTGGAACCTCTCTCCTCCCTCCACGCTTTTTCTTGGCTGAAAACTTCTCTTCACGTTCTTCCACGAAAACGCTAGCCTCCTCTCGTGGGTTCTTGGGCTGGCCTCCTCTTTCTCTCTTGGTGTTGACCAAAGCTTGAGGATATACGTGTCACTGGGTCTCGTCCAGAACTCCCCCACGAAAGTCCAGACGCTTGAGCGATGAGCGTTCTCCTGAGCTTCCGTGTCTCCACATTCTTGCAACACTCCAGCCGCTTATACACGAGCCCATGGCCCCTTGCGTCCTCTTCCTGCAAGCAGAATTTCAAGAGAACGCAAGAAGAGAGGAGGAGAGGAGAGGAGAGGAGATATGGCTGCCACCTTATGATGAAAGAGGATTGAGAAAAAAGAATCTATTCTCTTTCATCCAAACCCTAGAGATTAGAGTTTAAATATATCCACGAAGTGAGCCAGGCTCAGACTCAACAAAAACTTCTATGGACTAACCCAATGAGATTAAATTAATTCCCAAGCCCGTGTGCATCCATGACTTGATTTAATCTTAACCCTTGGACTCACATCCAGCCCAATACAAGCCCCCCTAGACCTTGATAGCACCACACCAGGCCCAACAATCTTTACCTTGTTGCTTTCAAGGCCTCGGCACGTTCACCGTATCTATCAGCTGCAATCCCTATGAAAGCAGTCCCGTAAAAGAACCTTGGTCAATGCATTGCTAGATTCTTCTTGGTGTGTACCTTCATCAGGTCCACTCCACTTTCTTCCACCAGCTCTCTGTAGTCGAAGCCTTTCTTCTAAAATTATTCTCTGGCCACTGGTCCTTCTTTGTACCTAATACCCCTTTGCTCTGAAAGCTCTTTCTTGCGCTAATAAACCCATTTTCAACCAATGAGTTTCTTTCCTTTGTGGCAACTGAACCATCTGCCACATGCCAGTCCTGTGAAGAGACTGCATCTTCTCTATCATAACTTGCATCACCTGCTATAGCCTGGACCCATCTATCTCTATCATGGTTGTTCTGGCTCTCCACAGCCTCCTGATAGGTGTAAGGGTCTCCATTCGATGTCATTAGGGCATATGACACCGAATCCTCGAAGCTGTATCAGACTGATGGTCGCACATTTCTCCTGGGCATGTGCAGTGCAATCCCAATATTAGTCCCTGCCCAGCTGCATCCTCCTAAGTCCTCTGTTCAACTGCATCCTGCTGAACTTCCTAGCTTTGACCCCTCTGCTAGTCCTCTTCATCTGAATCTCAAATCCTCCTGGTCCACTAGCAAATGGCACGACTGTGTAGGACTGACTAGTGTTACCATGTTTCACCTCCTGTAGTCCCTGTTGTGCATCTGTACCATTTTAAGGTTCTTGTTCCACAGCTGCTGTCTCAGATTTCTCTGTCACCATAGAGCCCTCCAACCTGTATAGGTTGTTCTCCAGCCTTCTTCCTCTCATCACCACCACAGCTCCATTGGATATGTTCAGAACTCCACTCATGGCATGACTGCTGAAGCTGTATCCTATCTACTCCAAGTACCCCAGTGACATCATATTTTTCTTGAGTTTTGGGACATGCTTCATGCTGGTAAGAATGCGCACTATGCCATCAAACATCCACTACAATGGGAAAAAAATATTGCGACGCCCAAATGCATCGCAATTGCGTCGCTAAACATGCTATTGCAATGCAATAGCGACGCAATGACTGCGTCGCTCAGATATCCGTCGCAATCTTTATTTATCCTAATTGCGTCGCAATATTGCGGCTCTCTGCGACGCAACAATGCGTCGCAATATTGCGACGCATCCAAATGCATCGCTAAATTTAAATTTATTTTTAATATTTAAAATTATTATTAAATATTTAAAATTATTATTAAATATTACGACGCATTCAATTACGTTGCAATATTGCGACGCATTTAGTTGCGTCGCAATATTTAATAATAATATTTTTGATATAATAGCGATGCAATTTGAGTCGCTAATACGTCGCCAAGAAAAATTTTTTAAAATATTACGACGCAAGGTCATTGCGTCGTAATATTTAATAATAATATTTTAGATATAATAGCGATGCAATTTGAGTCGCTAATGCGTCGTTATTAAATTTTTTTAAAATTATTACGACGCCAGGTCATTGCATCGCAATATTTAATAATAATATTTTGAAAATATTAGCGATGCAATTTCAGTCGCTAATGCATCGCTAATTAAATTTTTTTAAAAATATAAAATATTAAAAATTAAAACGGTTAATACAATTTCATTACATTTAAATATTGATAGAAACATTCTTCACTCATATTGATCCAAACAATAATCATTCAATTTCCAAAAATAATTAATATATTAAAATTTTGAAGTTTTCAAGTACAACATATAAAAAGAAAAAAAAATACATCAAGAATCTGAGCGATCACGTGGAGGCTGGAGACCCTGCGACAAGCAGCTAACCATATCCTGCAAATGACGCATCTGATCTCGCACGTCTGCAAGCTCCTGATCCCGGCCTCGCATACGCTGCTCGAACTCGTGCTCGACCTCCTGCCGAACCTCCTGCAGAACCTCCTGACGAACGTCCTGCCGAACCTCCTCCATAATAGATCTCCGAATGTCGTCTAAACGCTCGGCAGGAATATCACCAGAAAATCGCGAGCTGAAGGCCTGATGGGGAAAATATGCAGAAGCTCTAGTGCCCAGACCATAGACCTTACGGTCTCGCGGCTGGGCACCAACAGCCTCCAAAAACACACGCCGACTCTCCTCTGCTGAGAGTTTGACCGGCGTCTCCCCATCAGTGGAGTCGACCTGCGATGCCTGGGAGCGAAGCTCCTCGACTCGTGTCTTTGAATTATAAAATCAACAATAAATGAGTTAAAAAATTTCTTGAAATAAAATTTTAGAAATTAAATAGATACTACATAAAGCTAATTTATTACCGCAACCTCCCGTGATTGCGTGTGACCCAGGAACCGTCCCTCCTGGTGTGTGTCGCCCTGAATAGACGAAACTCACCAGGATCTCCGCCCTCCTGCTCAGACTATAACAATAAAAAAATTAATATTAATACAAATATTTGTAAATAACTAAATTAGTAATTAAATTATTTATGTTTTCTTACCATACGGCGTCTGTGCTCCTGAATCGAAGTGGAGCCCGAAGTATGGCAGGAGAGACCCATGCCAGGACCGCCCTTCTCGGATCGGCGTTCGTGCTGGCTGATACGGACCTCCTGCGCCAGTCATCGGACTGCCAGGCCTGCTGCCACTCGTGCCAAATACCCTCTGGCACATGCGCAGGACGCTGACCCGATGACCTCCAATGATGAAGCATGTCGGAGTATCGGCGTCTCGTAAGAGCCTCCCATCCTGCCCTAATGGCATCATGGCTGGCACAGTCCCACGTAAACTTTTTTTGCATTAAAATAAACAGTTAGTTTCAGAATTTATTAAGATTAAGAAATTTTATATCAGTGATAAATTGTATTTAATAAGTTTACCTAAAACTAAAAAAATAAAACTCCCTCGTGGCTGGAGATATGTGGCGTCAATCGTAGCCACTGGGATCTGCACGCCTCTGAAATACGGCGCTGATGTGGCTGGATACATGGTGCTACTCAATAAATCTATTAAAAAATGCATGTTTATAAGTAATTGACTTAAAAATATAAACATATATTTTTAATTAGTATATACTTACAGCCCATGAGCATCAAGTCGAAGTACGGTGCGGCCGATGGTGGAAGAACTCTCGGAGGTATGTGTCGATCGGCTGGATGGTAATACCAATGCAGGATCACCGCCGACTGCTGGAGAGATGAAGGCTGTGCGATGTGTGGAGATCCAAACTCTCCATCTCCAAAGCTCATGTGATCTGATGCAGCAGAGCTACGTCCCTGCTCACTCCGTATGTCATCAGTAGATCTACCTCTGCCCATCATACTGAAAATACTAAAGATTTATGCAATTAAATTATGATTAATGATTGACTATGTAAAAATTTACCACTTATAAAATAAAGTTGAATTTAAAAAAACCTCTATGTTTAATCGGTGTCATTTTTTCATGAAATATTGGTTCAACATTCGATGTCGTATCGGACTGCGATTCAGTTTCATTATCATCGGAAGGAAACCGAACATTTGCATCCGCAATTTCTTGGACATCACCATTTGGATCTCTAAGTGATGTTTCAGGAGCCCTTGTGTCATCCTCAATTGCATGCATTTCCATCTCATCCTCTTGAAATGCAGGGCACTCGGCTGATTGACTTGATGAACTCTCCTCTAATAAGATTGTTGAACGTGGGACGATTTTAGAAACAGCCCACCAATCTCGCTTGTCGTTGCGCAAACTTGGATATCCGCAGCAAAACACTTGCTAAGCTTGGGATGCAAGGATGAATGGGTCATATTTCTGCAATCTTCGTCGATGGTTCGCTTTAACCAAATTGTAGTCGTTATGAACCCTTTTGCCCACAGGAACTGTCAGATCGAACCAATCGCAACGAAACAATACTTCTCATGAATTTTGTCAAGAGTGTAACAGGCTTTAGGATAGGTCCAGTCGGTACTCCTCCTCAAATCACCTCTTCTGCAATACTGATTAAGCTCTTTTCTTGACTTTGCAGTGTCTTTTGTTTTTCCCGGAATGTTTAGCACCGTGTTAAATATGTTATCAAAAAAAAATTTCTCAATATGCATAACATCCAAGTTGTGCCGGATGAGATTTGTGCTCCAATAAGGCAAATCCCAAAATATACTCCGCTTCTTCCAGTTATGTTCTTTACATATACGGCCATTTATTCTATCTGCATCTGGTTCCCAAGCATACCTCAACCCCAAATGCTCTATAGTATCAAATATTCGTGCCGGACCTAACCGGTTCGGCGAATTTTGTGACTGCTTTGTTCTTCCGGAAGGCGATCAAGTTACGCCTGTAAGGATGATTTGGGGGCAAGAAATTCCTATGATTATCAAACCATGACAACTTACCACTCTTCTGCAATGTAAATGCATCCGAATCATACATGCAATGAGGGCATGCCAGACGTCCAGCAGTGCTCCAACCAGACAACATTGCATAGGCCGGGAAGTCACTTATTGTCCACATCAAAGCAACTCTCATTATAAAATTTGTTTCATAGAAATGTCGTAGGCTACGACTCTTGTTTCCCACAATATTTTCAATTCGGCCACCAACGGTTGCAAGAAGACATCAATCTTTTCCTTTAGATTTGATGGTCCTAGAACCAAAACTGTCAAAAACATTGCAGTCTCTTTCATGCACTTCCATGGAGGAAGGTTATATACAGTCAGTATCACAGGCCAACATGAATACTGTTGCCTCGCTTGACGGAATGGTTGGAAGCCATCGGTACAAAGACCTAATCTGACATTCTTTATATCTTCAGCAAAATCAGGATGATTTTCATTAAAATGCTTCCAAGCTTTTGAATCTGATGGATGCATTTCATCCTCTTTAGATTCATGTTCGGCATGCCATCTCATATCAGCAGTTGTAGCCTCAGATCTGTATAATCTCTGCATGCGTGGAGTCAGAGGAAAGTAATGCATCCTCTTATAAGGAATACTTTTCCTCCTACTTGTACTAGCTCCCCTTTCGCCATTTTTATACCTCGATTGCCCACAAATCTTACACCATCTCAGCTCCGAGTCTTCACCCCAATATATCATACAATTGTTCAAGCAACAATCGATTTTATTAACCGGGAGCCCAAGCCCACGCAACAATAAAATATAATGAATCTAAATTTTTTGTGTTAATTTTTTTTCATGAGTGTTAAAAAAAAATTTAAGGGGCCGGGGGTGGGGAAAACCCCCCTAGCTGTTACTTTTTTAAAAAAAATTAAGTTGCCCATGTTTTAAAAATATATTTATTTTTTTATATATTTGTCATCAAATTATTTAAAAATATTTTTAAAAACAATAAAATATGATAGAATCTAATTTTTTTGTTAATTTTTTTATGAGTGTTAATTATTTTTTAATTGAAGGGGTCGGGGGTGGGGAAAAGCCCCCTAGCTGTTACTTTTTTTTATTTTTTTATTTTTGGTCTGCCCACCGTGGCCGGAGAAGACGAACGGGAGGGGGGGTTCCCCCCCCATAACTTTTTTTTTTCCGGTGGCCTGGCCATCGTGGCCAGGCCACGGCCGGCCACGGCCAGCGGCCGTGGCCGTAGAAAACCCCCCCCCCCCCCCCCAAACTGTTTTTTTTTTTTTTTTGCATGGCCACCGTAGCCAGGCCACGGCAGCAGCCGTGGCCGAAGAAGACGGCTACGGCCGTGGCCGTGGCCGTAGAAGACGAAGGGGGGGTGGGGAAAACCCCCCCCCAAACTGTAAATATTTTTTTTGGTGGCCTGGCCACCGTGGCCAGGCCACGTCCGGCCACGGCAGCGACCGTGGCCGGAGAAGACGAAGGGGGGTGGGGAAAACCCCCCCCAAACAGTAATTTTTTTTTGGTGGCCTGGCCACCATGGCCAGGCCACGGCTGGCCACGGCAGCGGCTGTGGCCGGAGAAGACGACCACGCCGTGGCCGTGGCCAGACCCTATTTTTAAAAATAAAAAATAAAAGGAGGATGGGCTTACCTCGGTCGCAAGGGGACGCCGCCGGAGTGGGGGAGCTTCCGTGGTGGGAGAGGACGGGGGTAGCCGGAGGAGCGGACGAACGGCCGCGGCTAGGGTAGGAATAGGAAGAAGAAGAGAAGGGAAGCGGGGGGCCGGCCCGACCAAGCCTTAAATAGTGGTGATTAGCGACGCAATATATGCGTCGCTAATCACTCGCTATTTTTTATTATTATTATGGATTAGCGACGCAACAATGCGTCGCTAATCCATCGCTACTTTGCTATTTTTTTATTATTATTATGGATTAGCGACGCAACAATGCGTCGCTAATCCATCGCTACTTTGGCTTTTTTATTTTTTTATGCAAAACTTAGCGACGCAACTAATTGCGTCGCTAATGAGTCGCTAACTTGGCGTCAATGTCCGATGGAAAAATAATTTTTATTTTCTAAGAATTGCATCGCAAATGCATCGCAATATTTTTAAAATATTTATAACTGATAAAAATTATATTTTCTAAAAATAATTGCGACGCATATATTGCATCGCAATATTTTTTTAAATTTTTTTTATTACATTTATTTTTCTTAAAAACATTGCGACGCAATAAATGCATCGCAATATTAAAAATTATTTTCTCTAGGAACATAATTTTTGTTTTCTAGAAAATTGCATCGCAATATTTTTTAAATATTTATAACTGATAAAAATAATATTTTTTAAAATAATTACGATGCATATATTGCGACAATATTTTTTTTTAATTTTTTTTATTACATTTATTTTTCTTAAAAATATTGCGACGTAATAAATGCGTCGCAATATTAAAAATTATTTTCACTAGAAAAATTATTTTTATTTTCTAGAAAATTACATCGCAAATGCATCGTAATATTTTTAAATATTTATAACTGATAAAATTTATATTTTTTAAAAAATTACGTCGCAAATGCGTCGCAATATTTTTTAAATATTTATAACTGATAAAATTTATATTTTCTGAAAATAATTGCGACGCAAATAATGCATCACAATGTTTTTTTAAAATTTTTTAATTACATTTATTTTTCTACAAAAATTGTGATGCAATACATGCGTCGCAATATTAAAAATTATTTCTCCAAAAAAATTATTTTTTAGGAAAATGCATCGGTAATGCATCGCAATATTTTATTAATAATTATAACTGATAAAATTATATTTTCTAAAAATAATTGTAATGCACATATTGCGTCGCAATTTTTTTTTAATTTTTTTATTACTATTTTTTCTTAAAAACATTGCGACGCAATAAATGCGTCGTAATATTAAAAATTATTTTATCTGAGAAAATTATTTTTATTTTCTTAGAAATTGCATCGACGATCGGATCGATCGGTGACGATCCAACGGTTGCGATCGATCCAAGCCCTGATCCCGATCGGCCACGACCGATCCCGGACAGTTGCGATCGGTCCGAGATCGCTGACGATCCGATGGTTGCGATCGATCCAAGCCCTGATCCACGACCGATCTCGGACCATGGCGATCGATCCGATCGCCGATGATCCGACGGTTGCGATCGATCCAAGCCGTGATCCTGATCGGCCGACTGATCTGGACCGTGGCGATCGGTCCGATCGTCGACGATCCAACGGTTGCGATCGATCCAAGCCCTGATCGATCCCGGTCGGCGATGAACGTTCTCGGATCGTCGCGATCGATCCGATAGGCGATGATCTGACGGTTGTGATCGATCCAAGCCGTGATCTCGATCGGCCACGACCGATCCCGGACCGTTGCAATCAGTCCGAGATCGGCGACGATCCGATGGTTGTGATCGATCAAAGCCGTGATCCTGATCGGCCACGACCGATCTCGGACCATGGCGATCAGTCCGATCAGCGACGATCCGACGGTTGCGATCGATCCAAGCCCTGATCTCGATCGGCCACAAACGATCCCAGACCGTTGCGATCGGTCCGAGATCACTGACGATCCGACGGTTGCGATCGATCCAAGTCCTGATCTTAATCGGCCACGACCGATCTCGGACCGTGGTGATCGGTCCGATCGCCGAAGATTCGACGGTTGCGATCGATCCAAGCCCTGATCTCGATCGGCCATGACCGATCCCGGACCGTTGCGATTGGTCCGAGATCGCTGACGATCCGACAGTTGCGATCGATCCAAGCCCTGATCCCGATCGTCCACGACCGATCTCGGACCGTGAAGATCGGATCGATCGGCGTCGATCTGACGGTTGCCATCGATCCCAGCCCTGATCCCGATCGGCCACGACCGATCTCGGACCGTGGCGATTGGTCCGATCGCCGACGATCCGACGGTTGCGATCGATCCAAGCCCTGATCGATCCCGGTCGGCGATGAACGATCTCGGACCGTCGCGATCGATCTGATAGGCGACGATCTAACGGTTGCGATCGATCCAAGCTGTGATCCTGATCAGCCACGACCGATCCCGGACCGTTGCAATCAGTCTGAGATTGGCGATGATCCGACGGTTGCGATCGATCAAAGCCGTGATCCCGATCGGCCACGACCGATCTCGGACCGTGGCGATCGATCCGATCGGCGACGATCCGACGGTTGCGATCGATCCAAGTCCTAATCCCGATCGGCCACGACTGATCCCGGACCGTTGCGATCGGTCCGAGATCACTGACGATCTGACGGTTGGGATCGATCCAAGCCTTGATCCCGATCGGCCATGACCGATTTCGGACCGTGGTGATCGGTCTGATCACCGATGATCCGACGGTTGCGATGGATCCAAGCCCTGATCCCGATCGGCCACGACCGATCCTAGACCGTTGCGATCGGTCCGAGATCGCTGACGATCCGACGGGTGCGATCGATCCAAGCCCTAATCTCGATCGACCACGACCGATCTCGGACCATGGCGATCGGTCCGACCGCCGACGATCTGACGGTTTGCGATCGATCCAAGCCCTAATCCCGATCGGCCACGATCGATTCCGGACCGTTGCGATCGGTCCAAGATCGCTGACGATCCGACGGTTGCATTCAATCTAAGCCCTAATCCCGATCGTCCACGATCGATCTCGGACCGTGGCGATCGGACCGATCGGCGTTGATCCGACGGTTGCCATCGATCCCATCCCTAATCCCGATCGGCCACGACCGATCTCGGACCGTGGCGATCGGTCCGATCGGCAACGATCCGACGGTTGCGATCGATCCAAGCCCTGATCCTGATCGAACATGACCGATCTCGGACCGTGGCGATCGGTCCGATCATCGACGATCCGACGGTTGCGATCGATCCAAGCCCTGATCGATCCCGATCGGCAATGAATGATCTCGAACCGTCGCGATCGATCCGATAGGCGATGATCTGACGGTTGCGATCGATCCAAGCCGTGATCCCGATCGACCACGACCGATCTCGGACCGTGGCGATCGATCCGATCGCCGATGATCCGATGGTTGCGATCGATCCAAGCTGTGATCCCGATTGGCCATGACTGATCTCAGACCGTGGCGATCGGTCTAATCGGCGACGATCCGACGGTTGCGATCGATCCAAGCCTTGATCCCGATCGTCCACGATCGATCTCGGACCGTGGCGATCGGACCGATCGGCGTCGATCCGACGGTTGCCATCGATCCCAGCCCTGATCCCGATCGGCCATGACCGATCTTGGACCGCGGCGATCGATCCGATCAGCAACGATCCGATGGTTGCGATCGATCCAAGCCCTGATTCTGATCGGCCACGACCGATCTTGGACCGATCGCTATTTAACATAATTAATTTTTAAAAAATATTGCGACGCAAAGGGTTGCGTCGCAATTTTTTAATATGATAATTATATTATAAAAATTAATTTTATTTAAAATAATTACGACGCAACAAGTGTGTCGCTAAATTAAAACATAATTTTCTCAATTTTCTGATTTATTGCATTGCTAATGCGTCGCTATTTAACATAATTAATTTTTTTAAAAATATTGCGACGCACTGAATTACGTCGCAATATATTTTTCTCATAATTATATTTTATAAAAATTTATTTTATTTAAAATAATTGCAATGCAATTATTGCATCGCTAAATTAAAAATATTTTTTTTAATTTTTTGGTTTATTGCGTCGCTAATACGTCGCTATTTAATATAATTAATTTTTTAAAAATATTGCGACGCACTGTGTTGCGTCGTAATTATTTTTTCTCATATTTATACTTTATAAAATTAGTTTTATTTAAAATAATTGCGATGCAGTTATTGCGTCACTAAATTAAAAAATATTTTTTTAATTTTCTGGTTTATGCGTCGCTAATGCGTCGCTATTTAACATATTTAATTTTTTAAAAAATATTGCGACGCACTGAGTTGCATCGCAATATTTTTTTTTATTTATATTTTATAAAAATTAATTTTATTTAAATTATTTACGATGCAATTGGTGCGTCGCTAAATTAAAAATAATTTTTCTAATTTTTTGGTTTATTGCGTTGCTATTTAACATATTTAATTCTTTTAAAAATATTGCGACGCACTGAGTTGCATCGCAATATTTTTTTCTCATATTTATATTTTATAAAAAATTAATTTAAAAATATTGCGACGCATTATTTACGTCGCTAAATAAAAAAATTAATTTTTTTAATTTTCTAGTTTATTGAGTCGCTAATGCGTCGCTAATTGCGTCGCAATGTTTTATTGTCACGAGGCGTCGCAAAGTGGTCGCAATTTAGCGACGCAATAATGCGTCGCTAAATTTGCATCGCTATTTCAATATTTTCTTGTAGTGATCCTCACCCTCACTGTGCCAATCCCTTCCATCTTGCAAGGGTGATCATCTCCAAGAGTCACACACCCCTCATCAATCTCTGTGTAAATGCTGAACCATGACCGGTTGAGAGTGTAATGTGAGAACAAGCTGAATCTAAGGTCCACATCTTTGTACTTTGCCTATGACCATCTGATACCATCAAAAGATCATCCTCCACCTCCTGGCCTGCAACTATACTCACAGACTCAGATCCTTCCTTTTCTCCCTTTTTTTTACTTAGGACAATCCTTTTTAAAATGTCCTACCTCACCACACTTGTAGCACTTAACCTTCCTGAACTGTAACCGTCCCATAAGCTTGCTCCTATCCCTACCTCTACCTAACCTTTCTCCAACTGCTCATTCGTCTGAAGTACCAAAACAATATCTTCATAGAACAATGTCTCTTTCCCGTAGAGCAACATCATGACCAATGAGTCATGTGATGTGGGCAGCGAACACAATAGCAAAAGTGTCTTATCTTTCTCCTCCATCTTGACCCCAACATTCAGCAATTCATTGTTCATCTGATTGAACACCTGAATGTGGCCCAGCACATCTCCACCTTCTGACATCCGAAGGCTGGCGCTTCTTCAACATCAACTTATTGCACATGTTCTTCCCCATGTAGAGGGCTTGCAACATCAATCAGAGTCCCTTCGGGGTCTTCTCCTCCAGCATTGAATAAAGGACTGAATATGCCAGACATCCTCTGATCGCTGAATATACTTTCTTCTCCAACGACATCCACTGCTTATCTGTCATCCCATCTGACCTTTTCTCCAAAGCCAGATCTAAACCATGCTGCACAAGAAGGTCCTCTACCCAGATTTTCCACATGGAGAAACTTTTCTTCCCATCAAACTTTTTAAAATATATTTTTATGCTACTACCCATAGTGAGATCTCAACCAAAACAAAAATAGTATAAAAATAAATTTTAAAAAATTAAGAGGTACCTTGATGAGACCTTGTTGAAATTATTTCAACCCTTGAAGATCTCCAAATTACTCTTGCTAAACCAGGCTCTGATACCACTTGTTGGGATTTAGAAATAGTAGTGAGATTCCTTGTTGAACAAGAATCAAGAATTTTATCCTTTTACCAACGATCAGACTAGTTACCATCCTTGAATCTTTTGAACCAGAGTTTAAATCACCATAACCCTTCTTACTTTTAAAGAATTTTTAATTTAATAAATAAAAAATCCTTTTTACTTTGCTTTGGAACCTCTCTCCTCCCTCCACGCTTTTTCTTGGCTAAAAACTTCTCTTCACGTTCTTCTACGAAAACGCTGGCCTCCTCTCATGGGTTCTTGGGCTGGCCTCCTCTTCCTCCCTTGGTGTTGACCAAAGCTTGAGGATACACGTGTCACTGGGTCTCGTCCAGATCTCCCCCTCGAAAGTCCAGACTCTTGAGCGGTGAGTGTTCTCCTGAGCTTCCGTGTCTCCACGTTAACACTCCAGCTGCCTATATGCAAGCCCACGGCCCCTTGCGTCCTCTTCCTGCAAGCGGGATTTCAAGAGAACGCATGAAGAAGAGGAAAGAAGAGAAGAGGAGAGGAGAGAATATAGAGATATCACCCTATGATGAGAAAGGATTTGGATAAAAGAATCTGTTTTCTTCCATTCAAACTCTAAAGACTAGAGTTTAAATACATCCACGAAGTGGATCAGGTCCAGACTCAACAAAAACTTCTATGGACTAACTCAATAAGATTAAACTAATTCTCAAATCCGTATACACCCATGACTTGATTTAATCTCAACCTTTGGACTCATATCCAGCCCAATATAAGTTAGCCCCACTGGACCTTGATAGCACCACACCAGGCCCAACAGAGGCATGGCACTTGAAAAGTATTTTTCCATTTAAACTATGCATGCATTATATGCATTACATGAAAGATTATGGAATCAAAATCAAAAGCTTTCATAGAGAAGATTGTGTTCCCAAATGCTAATCACCATTGTGTCACCTCCATGCCTGCCACCTGCTTGTTATGACAGTACACCATCTAACTTCATCTCGAAGTGATGTTTCTTTGGTGGTTAAATCAAGCTTTAAGTGCAACTTAAGCTACAAAAGCTTTTCAGAGGGAGAACTAATCATCCAAGATGATATAGTGGAGGTTAGTGACGAAGATTGGTTCTTCATTAGAACGATGGTAGAAGCATGCATCTTGTGGGCTTAATGTCATACGTAATAAAAAAACTAGTGAATATTACTACACTAACCCTTGTTAGTCCCAAGGGATCAAACAAGCCATGGCTCCTATGTAAATGACTAGATATACATCATAGTACACCTTTCATGGGAGATATAATGGTGTCCTAGTGCAATTCCAAAAAAAAATATTTTTTATTGTAACTTTGGAAGGGTTGCATTCCAATAATAACATAACAACAAAGCCTTTATCCTAAACTAGTTGGGATCAACTATATGAATCTTTTTTTCATTCGGCTCTGCTTTGAGTCTTTTTTTTTAAAGATGTAAAAATTATAAATTTTACTTTATCATTTCCTTCCATATGATTTTCAATCTATCTCTATCTTTTTTCTATACATATATCGAGTCACTCTTATACATGTGTGCATCTTTAGGTTTACGTTATACATATTTAAACTATTTAAATCATTTCCTTTTTTTTTATTAAAGCTATCTTTATCTTTTTATGCATAATCTTATTTTTTATTCTATTTTTTCTTATATTACCATGCATCCATCTTAACATTCTTATTTCTACCGCATTTATCTTATATATATTTATTTTTCTAACTAACAAATATTCCACACCATAATGTATAAATAATTTTATGACTGTCTTATCAAAATTTTTCTTCTACTTGATATATACTCTTTGATCACATAATTTTTAAGTTTCACAATTCATTATTTTATTCAACCTGGTTTAGTTCTATAGACAACATTGATGTGGCTAATCACACCTCCTGGCGGCACGGTAACAGTGTGCACAGCCTTCGAAAGGGTAATAATTTCAACTGGCTCCTAGCATCGGCTCTCGGCCCCGGCATCGGCTTCTGGCCTCGGCCTCGGGCCCGACATTGGCTCTCGGCCTCGGTCTCGGATCCAACTTCGGCTCCGGCCTCAGCCCTTAACACGATTTCAGCCGTGAAGCCAGATTCTAGTGCTGAACCCACTCGTCCACCTTTTGCCAAGATCACGGGAAGCTACAGATACTACACACCTGCCGATATCCGTGGAATGTGTCTAACAACCCGTCGTCAACCTACGAAGTCGATCTTAACAGAAGATAGGATCCAGCTGTAATGCGGAAGGATAAGAGGGACCCCGAGCAGGTATATAAGGGCCGATCCCCGATGAGGGGGGGAGCTCTCTCTCGAATTATGTTGATAAGAAATTCCTATTCCTCGCATCACTAACTTGAGCGTCGGAGGGTCCCCATCGAAACGATCGGTCTGAAACTTTTCTTGCAGGTTCTCAGCCGATGAAGGTGATCCCATCACTTCTTTGAAGGCCCGCGAAGCTCTCCTCTCACCCGATGCACCTCGGCAGTGATTTGGCGGCAATAGATTGGCGCGCCAGGAAGGGGGGCCATGACAGACAGACGTTTACCCTCACGCATCTGCGACCCCTCGACCTTTGTAAGGAAGAAGATGGTAGTTACTCGAGCACAGGAAGCTTCCACCAGCCAGGCCGCAGGGCGCCTCCCGCGGGCTAAGCAGTCGAAGGCCAACCTCCCTATTCCACCTCCCATGCAACTGCAGGCTAGCCAGGCCGATCGGCTCGATGCCCTGATCGGTGTGGACAATGCTCCAACAGAGAAGACGGTGGCCATGATATCCTGGGGGGCAGGTAATAGTTTTAAGAGACAGCAAGAGGAGGGAGAAGAGACTATAATTTCCTTCTCAAAAAGGGACCTAGAGGGGGTAGTAAATATGCATGACGATAGCGTCGTCGTGTCTATGACGATCGCTAAACATCCTGTAAAATAAATTATGGTTGATAGTGGAAGTTTGGTCGATGTTTTGAACTATGATGCTTTTGTTAGAATGAACTTGCTCGAACGTTCACTTCGGCCCATCACCACCCCCTTGATGGGTTTTACTGGAGACTCCGTGAGGGTCGAGGGGAAAGTCACTCTCCTTGTCACTGCCGGGACTTCATCGCGTCATAGCACGGTCTTTATGAACTTCCTGGTAGTTCGGGTCCCATTGGCTTACAATGCCATCTTGGGAAGACCTAGCTTGAACTTGCTAGATGTTGTTATCTCCACCAAGAGATTGCTGATAAAGTTCCCCACCGACGAAGGAGCTGGAGAAATGAAGGGAGAACAAAGCTCGTTACCGCTATGCTATCACTTGGCCCCTAGTTTACAAGGGGCAATGCCGGCAACAGTGCCCGAGCTGCTCGACCCCCAAGACTTGGAGAGGAGGGGGGAGCCAGCCGAGCACCTGCTGACCTTCCCCTTGGGGAAGACCCGACAAGGGCCATCCAGATCGGAGCACTACTTTTGAAGGAGGCGCGCGATCAGCTCCTTGCTTTCCTGCATGTCAACTCCGATATCTTTGCATGGTCATCATCTGATATGCCAGGTATCCCTGAGGAGATAATCACTCACTAGCTTAACATTAAGCTGGAGTATTGGCCAGTCCGGCAGAAGAAGAGAAGCTTCGTGCCAAACCGGCAAAGGGCCATTGATGAGGAGATCCACAAGCTGAAGGCTGCAGGCCACATTCGAAAAGTCCACTATCCCGACTGGTTGGCCAATGTCGTGATGGTCCGCAAGGTCAACAGGAGTTGGAGGATGTGCGTAGACTTCACTGACCTCAACAAAGCGTGTTCCAAGGACAGCTTCCCTTTGCCTTGGATTGATCAGCTCATGGACGCTACATCAGGCCATAGACCCTTAGCTTCATGGATTCCTTCTCCGGATATAATCAAATTAAGATGGACCCCGCGGACGAGGAAGCTACTTCGTTTATTATGGAGAAGGGAATATACTGTTATAAGGTGATGCCATTTAGACTGAAGAATGCAGGAGCCACTTACCAGAGGCTAATGAACAAGATCTTTTAAGACCAGATCGAATGCAACATAAAGGTGTACGTGGATGACATGCTGACCAAAAGCATCCATACCACTGATCACGTTGCTGACTTGGCAGAAACCTTTGGCAACCTCCATCGGTATTAGATGAGACTGAACCCCCGCAAGCGTGCCTTCGGGATAACAGCAAGCAAGTTCTTGGGTTTCATGGTAACACAACGTGGGATTGAAGCAAACCCTGACAAGATCCGAGTCATTTTAAACATGAGATCTCCGGTTAACAAAAAGGAAGTCCAACGCCTGACTGGAAGGGTGGCGGCCTTGAACCGTTTTCTGTCCAAGTCTGCTGAGAGATGCTTGCCTTTCTTCAAGGCACTACGCAGAGTCAACGGCTTCGAATGGACAAGGGAGTGCCAGGAGGCCTTCGAGGGACTGCAAGAGTTTCTATCCATCCCGCCACTGTTGTCCAAGCCAAGGGGTGAAGAAGAACTTCTTCTGTATCTCGCGGCTTCTCCCGAAGCTGTCAGCTCCGTGCTGGTTCGCATGGACGCCGATGGGACATAAAAGCTAGTGTATTACACCAGCAAGGTGCTTCATGATGCGGAGACCAAATATTCAAGAGTCGAGAAGATTATCTTCGCGTTGATTGTTTCTGCCCAGCGCCTCCAACCTTATTTTCAAGCTCATCCAATTATGGTAGTCACAGACCAACCACTTAAGGCGATCCTCTCTCATCCTAACAACTCTGGCCGGCTGACGAAGTGGGCACTCAAGCTGGGAGAATTCGACCTATCGTTCCATCCCAGGTCGGCCATGAAGTCTCAAGTCTTGGCAAATTTCCTAGTCGAATGCACTTGGGTTGAGGAGCAACCAGAAGAGTCCCATGCAAACCCCTTGGGTCCTGAAACCGAAGGAGGGGATGATTGGATCCTTCATGTGGACGGAACATCAAATTCTCAAGGGAGCAAAGCAGGCCTCATCCTGGCTAGTCCAGATGGAGCTGTAACTAAGTACGCCCTCCATTTTCTCTTCTCGGCCACCAACAATCAGGCTAAGTATGAAGCCCTACTATTTGGGATAAGATTGGCTCGAGAGCTCGGGGTGAAATGCCTTAGAGTATTCACTGACTCCCAGCTAGTCACCGGCCAAATCAGAGGGGAGTACGAGGCGCAGGATCCTATTATGTCCCACTACTTAAGTATGGTGCAGTCACAAGCCTCTCCCTTAGCCCACTTCAGCGTCAGCTACATTCCTCGAAGGGAGAACGCCAGAGCTGACGCATTGTCCCGACTAGCCACCTCAGCCGATGAGACTTTGGGAAGAACCTTTGTAGAACATTTGGAAGCCCCAAGCATTGAAGCAACAGAAGAGGCCCTGCCAGTCGAGCAGGAGCCCTCTTGGATGGATGCTTATATTCGGTATCTTACCGACGGTGCCCTCCTTGAAAACTTGACTAAGGCTAGGCTACTCAAGCGGTGGGCCCCGAAGTTTCTAATGATGGGCGAAAAGCTTTACCGGAGGTCGTTCTCATACCTGGTCCTCAGATGCGTCGGCCCCGTGGAAGTAGATTACATCTTGCGGGAAATCCATGAGTGTTGGTCCAGATAGCAATCCAAGAGGGGGGGTGAATTGGGTTTTTCAAAAATTTAAACTATTTTGAAAAATAAACCCCAGCGGAAATGAAACTTAGATTCGCACAGATTAAAACAGAATATGCACAAATAGAGAGTTAAAGATAATGAGACAATCACGGCAAATACAGGAGATTTTATAGTGGTTCGGTGTACCTACACCTACGTCCACTCCCAAGTATCTCTTGGGTCCACACTATAATCAACCTGATTATAGCAGAGTTGTTTTGCAAGCTTACAACTCAAACTTGTTATTTTTCCGGGTGCACAACGAACCCAGCTGGTTTTCAGGGCTCACCAGCATAAAACCTTACACCACAAGCAAACTGCTTGCACAAGGCTAACAGCCTCAATGGAATCAATCCTCCGATTGACCCAGCAAACAATAATCATTTTTACAAAACAAAAGCTCCTCCAATGAGCAAATATACAATGATAAAATACGAAATAAAGAGATAGGAATCAAAGCCTGATTTGCAGATCTTGGTGGCTTACTTCTTCTCTTTTCTCTTGGATGGATCTTCCTTTAGAATGCTCTTGAAGCTCCGAAGATCAAAAAACTAGGGCTTGCTTCCTTTCTTGAGATTTCTTCAAAATGAGGCTACGAAGGCTTGGAATCTCTCTTTTTCTTTTGGGGAATCAGTATGATCTTTCCTCTTGAATCTTCCCTATTTTCTTTTCTGATGGATTTCAAGGATTTATCTCTATTCTTTTCTTTTTATCTCTCTTTTTCTATCCCTTTTCTCTATTTTTCTATTTCATTTTCGGATGCAGCAAACCCTCTTCTTATAGATCAGTTTAATCCATAAATAGTTTAAAACTATCTGTTAGAAACAAGTGTAAGAAGGATTAGATCCAAAAATAGCAATAGCCGTTGGAATTAAAAAGATAAAAGTAAAGTTTAGAGTCGTTTTGACAGTTCTGAAGTCGCATCTGACATTCTGGAGTCGGCTCTAATTTTGTAGAGTCGGCTCTAAATCGAAAATCCCCAAATCGCTTGAACTAGAGTCGTCTCTGACTTTTCTGGGGTCGATACAAAAATCTTCTGGAGTCGACTCTAACAGTCCCGGAGTCGACTCTAAGTCATGGCCAGAAAAACCATCGTTCTATCTTTCTGTTGGAGTCGGCTCTAACAGTCCGAAAGTCGACTCTAAGTCTGTGCCATTTTCGGAGTCGACTCTGCGATTCCATGTGTCGACTCTAATGTCTGAAATCTTACCTTGACATTAGATTCGAACTAGAACTTGATTTGTCTTATGATTTTGATTAATAAATCATATCATAAATGAAAAATTAACCAAAATCATTAGTAACTTCAATTGTTATACTCAAATAGTTTTGTTAATCATCAAAATCAATAATTGGGTCAACAATCTCCCCCTTTTTGATGATGACAAAAACTTTGAGTATATGCATTAAAAATTTATTTGAATTAAGAATTATAGACATTGTTAAAGCTTTAAAACTTCCTAACAGAGAATTTGATGCCAATTTTCAAAATGAATCAAAAAAGATACTTGAGTCCTATTATAAACATCAATCAAGATAATTTAACTTTACGTAGGAAATTATTAAGCTCCCCTGCATTGAATAACTCCCCTATGTAAATAAACTAAGATCGATTGATACAAATTGATTGGAATTTATGAATCTCAAAATTTTCTCCCCCTTTTTAGATTTTCTCTCCCCTTTTTAGATATGCCAATTGATTGAAATCTTATATTCCTTTAATCTTATATTCTTCCATTCTTATTTCTTTTATGCATATACAATTTTCTCTCCCCCTTTTTTGTTATCAGCAATAAGGTGAATTTAAAAATAATAAAGAAGGTTATCAAAGCGGGGTTGTTGGTTCATCAATCATAGAGATGGTAATTTATTCTCATAGACAAATTTGCAATAAAAGGATAATTGTATTTCAATGCAAGATTCATTACATGTGTCAATTCAAGTACATTCTTAGAAAAGTAACAGTACATCCACAGTAAAGTGACATATTCAAGTACATTCACAGTAAACCAAAATTCCTAGATACATGCTATCAAAGTAAAGAAAGCTAGAAATCCTAGAATACAAACTAGGATAAGACAGGGTATCAAAATCAAACATGCTTGTAAACAATTTTCTTCAAATGTCCAATCATTTCCATAATTTCATCTTTTTGGTCTTTCTTAAATTTTTCAAGACAAGCTTCAACTTGAGCGACAGCAATATCAAGATCTTTCTTCAACTGACCAGTAGCATCTAAATAGACTCTTGATCCATCTGCTATCCCTTCTAGTCTTTCAAAAATCTTTTGAAGCTCAGATGACATGGCATTCACTGATTTATCCAAAGTAGAAATTATCATGTCAAGCTTAGCAGATATCAATTTCATTTCACTTCTCATATCCGAATCATGCTCAGTTAGTAGGGCTCTGAGCTGATCAAGCTGCTCCTCTAAAAATCTTCCAGATACCAAGGCTGACTGATGTGGAGGTGAAGGATGAGTGCTCGGTCCAGCCTCTGAAGGTCCAGCAGTAGATGGTCCAGGAATATCCTCTACTCTGCCTCCTCAACTCTAACTTCCTTAGCTCTGGTCTCTTGTCCTCTTTTTATCCAAATATCATTCTCTTTTCTGAAGCCCATGCGGTGAATTGTAGAGACACTGTAGTAATCAGTGTGCCTTAACTTCCTTAGTGGCTCATTGTCCATTATTAGCACACCTTGGCTTCTAAAGACTAATGTCAGAACCATACCATATGGTAGTGTTGATCTCTTCTTAGTTGCTGCTTCTGCCATGTAACCAATCATCATTCAGCTAAATTAATAGGCTTTCCAGTAATGATACAGTCCATCAAAATATCTCGCTCCGAACATATTCAAACCTTCCAATTTTAGGAAACAATATTCTTCCACAAATATTGTGAAGTAACCTGAGTTCCAAATTTAGTTGATTAGCCATGATTTCTTCAAACTCAGATACTTCTCTCCCTAACATCCTAGATAGGGCACCTCCTCTATCATCATGTTGATACTCAACAAGTCCAATAGTAGGCATCTCCAATAAATTTCCAAGAATCTCGGCTGTGATTATCACTTTGGTTCCTCTTACAAACTCACTAACCTCCCTCTCCTCTACATAAATCATTGTAAAATTCTCTCACAAGGGCAGGGTATATAGGAACATCTAAAGAGCAAACTTTCTCCATCCCATTTCCTTCAACAATCGACCAATAGCGAAGCCCTCCGAAGCAAATAAATCGAAATCTATTTTTCTTCCAGTTGTAATGGCCTTACCCGCTAATTGATCTACCCGTGGAGAAGATGGTGAAGGTGGAGAAGCATCTTGGGTGGCAGATGATGAAGATGGCGAGGGTTGCCTATGAATCATCCTTTTTCTTGGGAACGGCCGAACCTCCAACAATCGCACGCCTTTTAGGAGCCATGGGATTCGATTGGAATGAGTTATTGAGAGATTTGAGGGGTTTGGAGGGGTTGGAATCGATTTGGAACGGTTTTAGAAAGGGTTAGGGACGATAGGATCGTTTGGGTGTCGACTCCGCCTTTTTATTTTGACCTAGTTCCTCTTAGAGTCGACTCCCGCAAAGCGAGGTGTCGGCTCCGGACAGAAAATCTGTCAGCGCCCGAATTAGAGTCGGCTCTGCAGAAGCCGGGTCGGCTCTAATTGCCCAGACAGAACATCAAAATATTAAGGTGTCGACTCCACAAACTGCAGGTGTCGACTCCACAATAGTTTCAGTGAAAAATTAAAATTTCAAGGATCTGAAACTAATCAAATTAATCATCAAACTCTAGATAAGTGTTCCTTAATCAATTGGGGAAACAATGAATCAATTTCTAGATAAATTTCCTTATTGGACATAGAGATTTTCAAGAAATTAATGAAGTCTAGATAGTTGTTGTCCTTAAGAGTTTCAGAAAATCATTCTAAAGGGTCACAAACTCCTAATTCTCCTCTAAGATAACAAAATCTTTCCTCACTCAAAGGTTTGGTAAAAATATCAGCTAATTGATCATTAGTATTAACATATTCAAGACAAACATCATTGTTGGAAACATGTTCTCTAATAAAGTGATGTCTAATTTCTATGTGTTTAGTTCTTGAATGTTGAATTGGATTCTTAGTTAGATTGATGGCACTAGTATTATCACATTTAATAGGAATTTTATCAAGTGTGATACCATAATCTTCAAGTTGTCGCTTAATCCAAAGGATTTGAGCACAGCAACTTCCAGCTGCAACATATTCTGCCTCAGCAGTGGATAATGCAACCGAATTTTGCTTCTTGCTAAACCAAGAGATTAAGTTACTTCCTAAAAGTTGGCATGCCCCACTTGTACTCTTTCTATCTAATTTACAACCAGCATAATCAGAATCAGAATAAGCAATCAATTTTAAGGTTGAGTCTCTAGAATACCATAATCCTACATTTTTAGTTCCATTTAAGTATCTAAAAATTCTTTTAACAGCAAATAAATGTGATTCTTTAGGATTAGATTGATATATTGCACATAGACAAACAGAAAACATAATATCTGGCCTACTTGCAGTTAGGTAAAGAAGTGATCCGATCATACCTCTGTAATGCTTCTGATCTACTTTCTTACCTTCTTCATCCTTGTCCAGCTTGCATGAGGGACTCATTGGTGTACCAAGAGGTTTAGCAGATTCCATACCAAACTTTTTGAGTATTTCCCTTGTACTTTGTTTGGTTGATGAAAATCCCTGCTTTCTCTTGTTTGATTTGAAGTCCAAGGAAGAAGTTGAGTTCTCCCATCATGCTCATCTTGAATTCTCCCTGCATTAACTTAGCAAATTCTTGACAAAGGAGATTGTTAGTAGCACCAAATATAATGTCATCAACGTAAATTTGAACAATTAATAAATCTTTTCTTTTCTTTTTAAAAATAAGGTTTTATCAACATTTCCTTAGAAAAATTATTTTCAATTAAAAATTTACTTAATCTATCATACCAAGCTCTAGGTGCTTGCTTTAAACCATAAAGCGCTTTGTGCAATTTGAAAACGTGATTTGAAAATTCATGATCTTCAAAACCAGGAGGTTGTTCAACATAAACTTCCTCATTTATAAAATCATTTAAAAATGCACTTTTAACATCCATTTGAAATAAGTTGAAATTCATATGACATGCAAATGCAAGTAGTAGCCTAATGGCTTCTAATCTAGCAACAGGTGCAAAGGTTTCATCAAATCTATACCTTCTTCCTGATTATATCCTTTTGCAACTAATCTAGCCTTATTTCTAATTACCAATCCATTTTCATTTAATTTATTTCTAAAAACCCATTTAGATCCTATTATAGGGTGGTTTTTAGGTCTGTCTACTAGGGTCCAAACTTGGTTCCTAGTGAATTGGTTTAACTCTTCCTGCATTGCTAACATCCAATAACTATCTTTCTCAGCTTCCTCTATAGTTTTAGGTTCTATATGAGATACAAATGCAAGATGATTATTGATATTTCTCATTGATGATCTAGTCCTTACACCTTGAGATGGATCACCTATGATTAGGTCCTTAGGATGACCATAAGCATATCTCCAATCTCTAGGTAGATCTTTATCATTATGAGCAGTATCAACACCATCATCCTTAGGTGAGTCATCATCCTTAGCTTCAGGTTCTTGATCTGAAGATACATTTAATTTTTTAACACCTCTTTCAATCAAAGATGTATCTTCCTCATCATCAATTTTATCTGAACTTGATGCTAAAGACTCATCAAATACTATATGAATGGATTCTTCTACAACTAAGCTTCTCTTATTAAATACTCTATATGCCTTGCTAGATGTAGAATATCCTAGGAAAATACCTTCATCAGACTTTGCATCAAACTTCCCAAGATTATCCTTTCCATTGTTATGAATAAAGCATTTACAACCAAATGCATGAAATAACCTAAATTTGGTTTCCTATTATGCCATAGTTCATAGGGAGTCTTCTTAAGGATAGGTCTAATCAGGGCTCTATTTAGGATGTAACATGCTGTGTTTATAGCTTTCGCCCAAAAATATTTTGAAGTTGGCTTTCACATAGCATGGTACGGGCCATGTCTTCTAAAGTCCTATTCTTTCTTTCTATAACTCCATTTTGTTGAGGTGTCCTAGGTGCTGAAAAGTTATGATGTATGCCTTTTTCAAAACAGAATTTTTCAAATAAGTGATTTTCAAATTCAGTTCCATGATCACTTCTAATAGACACTATGGTAGTGTTTTTCTCATTTGTGACTTTCTTAACGAATTTCAGAATATTGAGAAAATCTCATCTTTGTGAGCCAAAAATATTACCCAAGTGAATCTAGAGTAATCATCTACTATCACTAGACCATATTTCTTTCCTCCTAGACTTGTGGTTCTAGTAGGTCCAAAAAGGTCCATGTGTAGTAGCTCTAGTGGCCTAGTAGTTGAAACAACATTCTTAGATTTGAAAGAAGTTCTTGTTTGTTTTCCAAACTGACATGCATCATATATTCGATTTTTTTAAAAATTTAAGCTAGGAATACCTTAAACTAGATCCATTTTCAATAGTTTAGAAATTAGGTGTGTGCTTGCATGACCTAATCTACGGTGCCATAGCCAACCAATCTCATTCATCTTAGCATTATTAGCAACTAAGCAATGATTACTTAGAGATAAATTACTTAAATCAATTAAGTACACATTGCCATAATGTTTACCAACAAGAATAATGCTATTATCAATGGGATTAGTAACAGTGCAAACAGAAGCTTCAAAGGAAACTTTGAAACCTTTATCACACAGTTGGCTAATACTTATCAAATTATGTTTAAGTCCATCGACATATAAAATATTATCAATATGAGTAGATGGAGTAATTTGAATCTTACCAATACCCATGATATGGCCTTGACCATTATTACCAAAAGTAACTACTCCACCTCTTTTTGATTCAAGGGTGATGAATTGATCTTTGTCACCCGTCATGTGTCTTGAGCAACCACTATCCAGGTGCCATTTTCTTTATAGTCTGATGGCTGCAAGACACTCCTGCAAAATATTCAAGTCTTAATTTTAGGTACCCAAGCCTTCTTGGGTCCTTCATGGTTAGATGCATTAAATAATGTTCCTTTGGGAACCCAAATCATCTTTCTTTTATTATATGGAGATTTACATATATAAGATTTATGTCCTTTGTTTCCACATTTAAAACAAGTAATATTTGATGATTTTTCAGCATGTATAAAAATATTCTTCAAAGATTTTTGCTTCTTAAGTGGATTATATCCTAATCCAACTTTATCAAAGACAGCTTTTTGATTGTCCAAAATCATATTAAGTTTAATAGAGCTTAAAGTAAATTTGTTAACAATAGGTTTAAGCCTATCAACTTCATTTTTCAAATTTTATTTTCTTTTATCAAAACTTTCTTTTCTACAACATGCTTTTCATTTTCTAATGATAGTTTTTGCATTTGATTTTTTAGATCTTTGTTCTTTGAACTTATGTTTGCAAAATCATCTATTAATTCATAAAAAGCACTATGCAATTCATCGAAAGTAAAATTATTTAGAAAACTCAGATTTACCTCATCATTGTCCGCCATGAAGCATAGATTGGCCATCTCACTCTTTTCTTTCTCTTCGAACTTGAGCTTTTCGAATCACTCCATGTGGCCATCATTGCCTTCTTTTTGAATTTTCGAGTGCCTTTCTTTAGTTGTGGGCATTCAGATTTAAAATGACCTAGCTTTTTACATTCAAAACAAATAACTTCTTTTTCTTTGCCCTTGTCCTCATCTTTTCTTGCAAAGGGCTTTTTCTTTTCAAACTTCTTCTTCTTCATGAATTTTTTAAATTTTCTTATGATGAGTGCCATGTCCTCATCATCACTTTCATCTTCAGATTCATGAGGTTCTTCCATATATTCAGAAATCTTAAGAGCCATAGTCCTCTTCTTCTTTGACTCATCATCATCAACATGTTGCTTAATTTAAAGCTCATGAGTCATCAAGGATCCCAATAATTCTTCCAGAGGTAGGGTACTTAGATCTTTTGCCTCTTGTATTGTAGTTACTTTAGCTTCCCAAGTCCTAGGCAAAGAGCGTAAAACCTTCCTCACAAGATCAGAATTATCATAAGATTTACCAAGGCTTTTTAAACCATTAACTATATCAGTAAATCTTGTAAACATATCAGTAATAGATTCACATGCATCCATCTTAAACAATTCATACTTATAAACTAGCATGTTATTCTTGGATTCCTTGACTTGATTTGTTCCCTCATGGGTAACCTCAAGTCTATCCCAGATTTCCTTAGCAGAAATGCAAATAGATATATGATTGAATTCATTTGCATCTAATGAGCAGTATAAAACATTCATTGCTTTGGCATTAAGTTGTGCCAATTTTTTATCATGTTCATCCCATTCCGTTTCTGGTTTAGGAATCTCCATGCCATTAATTCTAGCAGTGGGTGTGTGTAGTCCATTGACTATAATGCTCCATAGATCATAGTCAAGAGCTTGAATGAAGATTTTCATTCTAGCTTTCCAATAACCATAGTTTAAACCATTAAACAAGGGTGGTCTATTAGTAGATTGGCCTTCGAAAAAAGATGAACCAGCTTGAGTTACCATGTGGATCTTTGACTCTTAATCGTTAGATCAAATCAAATGAGCACTAGCTCTGATACCAATTGTTGGTCCAGATAGCAACCCAAGAGGGGGGGTAAATTGGGTTTTTCAAAAATTTAAACTCTTTTGAAAAATAAACCCTAGCGGAAATGAAAATTAGATTCGCACAGATTAAAACAGAATATGCACAAATAGAGAGTTAAAGATAATGAGACAATCAAGGCAAACACAGGAGATTTTATAGTGGTTCGGTGTACCTACACCTACGTCTACTTCCAAGTATCTCTTGGGTCACACTATAATCAATCTGATTACAGCAGAGTTATTTTACAAGCTTACAACTCGAACTTGATGTTTTTTCGGATGCACAACGAACCCAGCTGGTTTTCAGGGCTCACCAGCACAAAACCTTACACCACAAGCAAACTGCTTGCACAAGGCTAACAGCCTCAATGGAATCAATCCTCTGATTGACCCAGCAAATAATAATCATTTTTACAAAATAAAAGCTCCTCCAATGAGAAAATATACAATGATAAAATACGAAATAAAGAGATAGGAATCAAAGCCTGATTTGCAGATCTTGGTGGCTTGCTTCTTCTCTTTTCTCTTGGATGGATCTTCCTTTAGAATGCTCTTGAAGCTTCGAAGATCAGAAAACTAGGGCTTGCTTCCTTTCTTGAGATTTCTTCAAAATGAGGCTATGAAGGCTTGGAATCTCTCTCTTTTCTTTTGGAGAATCAGTATGATCTTTCCTCTTGAATCTTCCCTCTTTTCTTTTCTGATGGATTTCAAAGATTTGTCTCTATTCTTTTCTTTTTGTCTCTCTTTTTCTATCCTTTTCTCTATTTTTTTATTTCATTTTCGGATGCAGCAAACCCTCTTCTTATAGATCAGTTTAATCCATAAATAGTTTAAAACTATCCGTTAGAAACAAGTGTAAGAAGGATTAGATCCAAAAATAGCAATAGCTGTTGGAATTAAAAAGATAAAAGTAAAGTTTAGAGTCGTTCTGACAGTTCTGAAGTCGCGTCTGACATTCTGGAGTCGGTTCTAAATCGAAAATCCCCAAATCGCTTGAACTGGAGTCGTCTCTGACTTTTCTGGGGTCGACACAAAAATCTTCTGGAGTCGACTCTAACAGTCCCGGAGTCAACTCTAAGTCATGGCCAGAAAAACCATCGTTCTGTCTTGTCTATTGGAGTCAGCTCTAACAGTCCGGGAGTCGACTCTAAGTCTGTGCCATTTTCCGAAGTCGACTCTGCGATTCCATGTGTCGACTCTAATGTCTGAAATCTTACCTTGACATTAGATTCGAACTAGAACTTGATTTGTCTTATGATTTTGATTAATAAATCATATCATAAACTGAAAAATTAAACCAAAATCATTAGTAACTTCAATTGTTATACTCAAATAGTTTTGTTAATCATCAAAATCAACAATTGGGTCAACAATGAGGGCATATGCGGAAGTCATCTGGAGGGCAGAGCCCTGGCATACAAAGCCCTCCGGCAAGGATACTACTAGCTGACAATGAGGGAGGACGCGTCTGAGCTCATCAAGAGATGCGATAGTTGTCAACGTCATGCCAACATCCAGTGGCAGCGACATCCCAGCTGACCCCCCTGGCTACACCTTGGCCCTTCGTCCAGTGGGGTATGGACATCTTGGGACTATTCCCTCCTGCCTTCGGTCAATGCAAATTTTTGCTGGTAGCTGTCGATCATTTCACCAAGTGGATCGAGGCCGAAGCACTCGCCAAGATCACTGAGGGCAAGGTGAGATCCTTTTTTCTGGAAATCTGTAGTGTGCCGGTTCGGATTGTCGTATACTCTCATCACTGACAACGGCTGGCAGTTTGATAACACGGCCTTCCGAGAGTTCTGCGCCGAGCTAGGCATCCATCAGCGGTTTAGCTCCATAGGACATCCCCAGACCAACGGCGCGGTTGAGGTAACCAACCGCATTATTCTTCAAGGACTTAGAGTCCAGCTAGATGACCGCAAAGGACGATGGGTGAAGGAGCTCCCCAATGTACTGTGGGCCTACCACACAAAGCCACGAGCCCCTATCAGAGAGACTCCCTTCAGCCTAGTCTTCGGGTCCGAAGCTGTTATTCCTGTGGAGATAGGTGCCCTGAGCCCCCAGACGGAGTTGTACAGTGAGAGGGATAACCCAAATCAGTTGTGGGCCGACCTCGACCTAGTGGAAGAATTACGAGACCAAGCGCGACTCCGGATGGTAGCTTACCGACAGCGAACGGCCAAGTATTACAATGCTTGCGTCCGCCCCAAGGCATTCTTGCCAAGAGACCTAGTCCTCCGATGAGCCGAAGTTTCAAAGCCAACTGAAGAAGGCAAGCTAGCGCCGAAATGGAAAGGACCCTATCGAGTAGCAGAGGTACTCCACCACGGAGCGTACAAAATTGAGGGGCTGGATGAGAAGCCTCTCTCCCGCACTTGGAACACAGACAACCTATGTTGGTACTATCAATAGCTTGTTAATGTCCCTAATTTGAATATGTCTGCTAGAATAATATTCATTCTCACTAACCCGTGTCTTTGAGTGATCCTGCTTCTCATTCGAAGCCCGACTCTGCGTCGGCGCCCGAAGCCCGACTCCGCATCAACTCCCGAAGACCGACTCCGCATCAGCGCCTGAAGACCGACTCTACGTCGACACTTGAGCCCGACTCCGTGCTGGCACTCTAGCTTGACTGCATCGGCACACGAAGTCTGACTCCGCCTCGGTATTCAAAGTTTGGCTCTTCACCGATACAGCCCAATCCCGTGTCATCACATCGGTCCAGCAGTGTCAGTGCTCCGCTCGGTCTCGTGATGGTAGTCGTTATGGATACCTTGTCTGCCCCTTAATCGACCTCGCATCGGCGCTACACTTGATGCTTCCAGCCTTTGTATCGGCCTACGGCACGAGGTCATTTGCCAAGACCATAAGGTCATAATTAAGCACGACTATCAGCTATGCTTGCCTACGGCCTTGACCGTGGCTATTACGTAATTGACTCACGCCGGCTTATTCATATCATCCTATTCACTGATAACTGGCTACGATGCAAATCAAATTAAGAACTGAACAAGAAATTTTCATTGATGGTGAAGTTACAAAATTATCGATCAAGTCGGACTTGGTACAGTTAGGGGTAAAAGAAAAGAAAATAAGAAAAGAAACTATGGTTAGGCCGGAGCTGGACCCTCATCCTCGGGAACCTCATCCGGCTCCAGCTCCTCAATTCCTTCAAGGCTGTAGAGTCTCCATATTTTCTCCTTACAATCTTGGAAGCCACCATCATATGCAAATGCAGTTGTTTCGGCCATCTCCTTATCGAAGGCATCGGATTTCCTAAAATCCTCTACGACCCCGGCGGCCTTCTTCTCAGCCTCGGTCACCGCCGCCCTCAGATCGACAATCTCTGCATCAGCCCGACGAGCGATTTCCTTGGCATTTTTGGTCCGCTCCTTGGCCACTCCTATTTCGATGGTGGCAGAGTGCAGTCGGTGCTTCAGCAAGTATACCTCCGCTTCAGCAGCTTTTTGCTTCTCTTCGGTCACCCTCTACTTTTCCTGTGCCACCTGAGCGTTATCAAGCTCATTGGCCGCTTGGCGCTGAGCCACTTCCAGCACCTCCTCTACCTTTTCAGCCCGGGCCAAGTTCCTAAAATGGGCAGCTTCGGCCTTAGCTTCGGCCCTCTGTGCCCAGGTCACTTCAGCTGGGGCAACCCTCAAAGCGGCTTCGGCCTCATCAGCCCTGGCCCGGGCCTGGTTTGTATCTTCCTACGACTGGTCGATGATGGTTTCGGCCTAAGACAAAAGGCCCCTAACGGAGATCAAAGAATTTAGCGCCTGCATAAAGATCATTTGTGAGTTAGGTGAGAGCTGTGGTTCTAAAGGTTAGCATTGGGAGAGTACTTACCCAGAAGTGAGCTACAGATGCCTCTCGAAAAAATGTGGAGGTCTTTTGATTCTAAAGGAAACTGTGGATCTCTGGTACGGAAGCCTAGGCCATCGTCCTTTCGGCCCAGCGGCTATGATGCATAAGGATCGACTGAAAGGAGGGCGTGTCGGCCTCGTCCTCCTCTGCGGCCTCGGTGGCCATTGGCACTGGGCCGGATGCCACCGGTGCTTCTGGCGCTTCAGCCCGCAAAGACTACCCTTGTCCCTTCATCGAACAGAGAAACCTCTGGAATCAGCCCAGCGGCCGAAATGGTTGGCTCCGCCTCTGGAATAGCAGACAGCGGCGGCGATGCTTTGGTTTCTTGCCTCGAGGAAGTCCTAGTCGGGTCAATAAGAGATGGGGGCGGTGATGGTGAAGGCGAGCGAGATCATTCCTTCACCTCATTCCTTCCTGATGCCTCTCCGGCCTCGGCTCTTTCTGCCTCATCCCTTCCAAAGGCCTCTCTGGCTTCAGCCCTTTCCGCCTCGTTTCTTCCTGAGGCCTCTCTGGCTTCGGCCCTTTCCACCTCATTCCTTTCTGAGGCCTCTCCGACCTCGGTTCTCTTGACAATTTTGATGGTGGCCCTTTTCTCGACAGGGTCGACGAGGGCCCCATCCACTCTGGCCTTCCTTTTCTTTGTAGCGGCTTGTCTTATCCTATGCAGCGATGGTGCCATGCCTATAAATCAAAAAGCTTAAGTCAAAAGAGGAAAAGGGGAGGAAAGCAAGAAGGAATGAAAAGGTTATGCTGCTCACCATCGCCAGGATTAAGGCCTGCTAGCCGAAGATTCCCTTCGGATAGCAGTTGGTTGCATCGGGGGACGTCGGCAGTAATCAACTGCTCGAATGCCTCTCGGTCCTTTGGAAGTACTGATGGGTTCTTGTTTGGCTCGGTTTTGGGAACCTCCCATTCGGTCCTCACCCCCTCTATTTGGGCAAAGAAAAACCTATCTTTCCAACCTTTGATGGAAGAAGGAAGGTACAGTTTAAGGGATCTGGAAGGTCTAGGAGCAAAGGACCACCACCCTGATTGTTTTCTAAGGGTGTAGAAGCAGCGGAAGAGTGAAATTCTAGCCTTGATCCCATGGAAATGGCATAGTACCAAGAAACCAACAAGGGTTCGGATAGAATTTGGGACCAGCTATGCCAAAGCTAAAGAGTACCAATCTAGTATGTTTAATATGAATGGGTGAACGAGAATGCAAAGGCCAGCCTTGAAATAATGTTCATAAAGGGCAACCCGGCCCGGATAGGAAGAGGTTACTCTATCCTCAGGTAAAGGCTGGTAGAGACGAAGGTCAGTGGGAATTTGGTATTGAGCCCTGAGATTAATTATCTCTTGGGCAGTCATAACGAAGGCAGTCCTTTCGAGGGACTGCCTCGCAAGGGAAGAGGGCCGGCAGTGGCCGAACGGTGCTGAGCATGAGCCCATCCGGCGGCTGGGCGATTTCCAGCACGAGGTTGCCCCGCAGATCGCCGGTCCTCCAAGGGAGCACCCCCCGCAAAGGAGGACCAACTAAGCGGGGGAGAAGGGGAAGGTTGTGGAGGGTTGGGAGAATAGCCTCCAGAATCGGAAATCGAACACAAAAGAGATGAGGAGGCCATGAAAACAGAACTAACCTGAGATTGAAGGTCGAAAGTCAGCAATGGAGGGCTCGGGTGATGGAAGATGAACAGGCTCGAACAATCAGGACAGGGAAGACGAAAGCAATGGAAGCAGCTCGAACCCAGGGCAACTCTCTTTTATACTTGTGTTTCAAATCATCCCGCCTGCCTCTGAATCGGCCACTTGTTATTGGATATCACTTTGGCGCCCACCCGGTGCGCAGAATGCGAGGGACACCGCCTATGAAGGAACAACAGTGACCTCACCGCAATGATGGCACTCGCCTTTCTGTGGTTCCATGCCCAAAAAAAATCCTGCCCAATCCTAACAACCTGAAAGGATGAGATGACACCAAGATTGGCTACCAGGAGGTACTGCATATACTAACACCCCTTTCACTGGCGAGTACGTGCCCTCCCATCTCAGGGGTGGGGGGCATCTGATGTGGCTAATCACACCTCCTGGCGGCATGGTAATAGTGTGCACAGCCTTTGAAAGGGTAATAATTTCAACTGGCTCCTAGCATCGGCTCTCGGCCCTGGCATCAGCTCCTGGCCTCGGCCTCGGCCCTGACATCGACTCTCGGCCTCGGTCTCGGCTCCAACTTCGGCTCCGACCTCAGCCCTTAACACGATTTCAGCCGTGAAGCCAGATTCTAGTGCTGAATGGATTTAAACCACCACGCGGCCCACTCGCCCACCTTTTGCTAGGATCACGGGCAGCTACAGATACTATGCACCTGCCGATATTCGCGGAACGTGTCTAACAACCCGACGTCAACCTACGAAGTCGATCTTAACAGAAGATAGGATTCGACTGTAATTATGGAAGGGTAAGAGGGACCCCGAGCAGGTATATAAGGGCCGACCCCCAATGAGGGGGGGGCTCTCTCTCGGATTCTGTTGATAAGAAATTCTTGTTCCTTGCATCACTGATTTGAGCGTCGAAGGGTTCCCACCGAAACGACCGGTCCGGGACTTTTCTTGCAGGTTCTCAGCTGACAGAGGTGATCCCATCACTCTCCTGAAGGCCCGCGAAGCTCTCCTCTCACCCGACGTATCTCGGCAGTGATTTGGTGGCAACAAACATCATCCTCAATCTCTCCTTTCCTATAAATTATTAATCCTAAATACTAAAAATAATCATTTTTAGTAACTTTATGATTTTCAATTTATACTCTACATTCATCTCAATTTCTAAATGTACTCAAATTATATTCCATATATTATGTATTTGTCCTGATTAATATAAAATCTTTAGATTTTAATGTATTTCATCGTATTTCTAACTTACAACTAACTCTAGTCTTAGTTTTATCTACTAGTACTATATTATCTATAAATAACATGTAAAATATAATATCATCCTGAATATATCTAGTAAGCTAATTTATAATTAAAGCAAAAAGATAGAAACTAAAAGCAGATATCTAATGTAAGCCTATTGTAATAAAAAAATTAATATTATTACCACCAATAGTTCTTGGATTAGTAACTATCTTATTATACATATCTTTTATTATATTAATATATCTAATAGGTACTTCATTCTTTTCTAGCACCCATCAAAAGATTTTTTTAGAGATCCTATCATATGTTTTTTTCTAAATCAATAAAATCATATAAAGATCTTATTTCTTTTCTCTATACATCTCTATTAACCTTGTAAAAAAGAAAATAACTTATATGGTTAACTTTTCTAACATAAATCAGATTGATTCTTTGATATTTTTATAATACAACTCAACATATGATCAATTACTCTCTCCCAGAGTTTTATAGTATAACTCATGAGTTTAATACCATGATAATTATAGCATTTTAAATATCACCTTTATCCTTATAAATTAGTACTATAATACTCTTTCTTCATTCTTTAGGTATCTTTTGAATTTCTAAAATCTTATTAAATAAATTTGTCACTCACTTTATTTAACATCACCTAAACATTTCCAAAATTATATAGGAATCTTGTTAGGTTCTGCAGCTTTTCATGCTTTTATTTTTTTATAGTCTCATTTACTTCAGACATCATAATTCTACGAATATACATAATAACTTATCTTCAATGAAGCTAATAAGACATTTTAAATTATTTATAGAATTTTTATTTAATAATTTAATAAATAGTTTCTTCATCTTTCTTTGATCGCTTTCTTTTTAACCAAAATTTTTAATCATCTTTAATGCATTTAACTTAAAACATATCTCTAGTTTTTCTATCTTACTATATATATATATATATATATATATATATATGGTTTCTAGCTTATAATATAATTCTTTATATACCTTAAATCTAATCTCTCATACCAACTTTTTAATTTTTTTCTTAACTATCTTATAATTTTCATATGCTTCTTCTTCTTACATTTAGGTAGTTTTCTATAGCATTCTCTTTTAGCTTTAACTGCTAATTAAATTTTCTTATTCTATCATTAAATTTTCTTATCATATGACCCTTTTTTAACTTTTTTATTACTATTAGTCATCTCTTCTTATATGGTATTAATTTTTTCATGTATACTTTATTTTCCTTTCTTCATCACTCTATCTTTAAAAGTTATTAGTTTCACTTCTTTCAAGTTTCATCATTTAATCCTTGGATTCTTATACATTATAGTTTTTCTCTTTATTTTGAATACATACATCCATAACGATTAAGTTATATTGTATAGTTAGATTCTTGCCTAATATAACCTTGCAATTTTGACAAAACACTATCAATCTTTATAGTAAGGAAGAAATATATTTGACTAGCATTATATTCACTTTTAAAAGTTGTTAAATGAGAGTTTCTCCTTTAAAATTGTATTAACTAATATTGAATTAATAGCATTTTTCTCATCATTTCTATCTCCAAATCCATAACCTCCTGTACTCTTTCAAAACCTATATTATACTTTTCTATATCCATTCAAATCTTCTTCAATAAATATTTTTTCTTCAATAAGAATATTTTGAATTAGTCCATCCATATCCTTCTAAAATCTTTGCTTTGCCATACTATCTAAATCTACTTAAAAGCATAAGCACTAACAATATTTATTAATTATTTTTTATTACTAATTTAATTAAAATTATCATATCTTCTATTCTTTAATATCTATAACTTCATTTTTTAGACTTTTATTCACAATAATTCTTACTTCATTTTTATTTTATCATTGCCTATAATTTATTTTTATCATCAATCTCTTTTGCTTTTTCACCTATTTACTTGGCCTCCTACAAGCAAGCTACATTAATTCTCCTTCTAAGCATTATATCTATTAGTTTTATTATTAATGACCCTATATTTCAAGTTACTAAACTGATTTTATTTTATTTTATTGATAAATTTCTTTATCTATACCCATTCATGAAGATGGAAAAACCCTTGCATTGCTAAGTAATGGATTTTCTAATTAAGCTTTCCTACCGCCAAGGATCCATCACTAATGATCTCTTGTTCTAGACAAAGAATTGAATCCTTAAACTTCCATTTTGTGTTTGAGCGGTCCTCCAAACGTGGATTGCTTTCTTGGTTGAAGGACCACAATGTTTCATTAGTTAAGCTTTCAAGGGACCTGGAGTTGCTTCAATTGGATGACATGTTTCACATATAGATGACCCATTTGGGACAGCAAAAAGCATGACTGCTCACCCAACTAGATCAACCCTATTTCTTCCCTAAATATATGTATTCCCATCAAAACCAGACATCTATGTCCATAAGCAACAAGTAATAACAGGCAACAGTACTATAATTTCTTGGTAATACAATGCATACTTTACCATAATTCTTGTTTATCATCAAATAAGCTCACAACCATGAAATCATTGTACATGGCCGCCACTTTCTAATGGTGAATAGAAGGGAAGGGAACGATGTCATTCTCACACTGACTGCAAAGAAAGACATGAGGAACATCCTCATCATTTGGAATTCTCGCGCATCGAGTATGCTGCCAAACTTCACATATATCGCAGCAAACCATCCGTTCACCATCCTCCTCCCTTGCACCACATGGACAATCCACCACCCCATTATTTTTACCACCCTCGTAAATCTCCTCTCCGTCCTTCTCAATTCTTCCCTCAATGATGATGCTGCTGCTCCCCGACTTTCTCTCCCCAAAAACCAAATCAGAGTTCTCGCCCTTGACATCGATCAATGTCTCAGCAACGAAGCTCTTCAGACCCCAGTATCTCTCCTTGAAGTGTCTCTCAACCTCCTTCTTCAAGTCACCTATCCTAGCATGAACAGGAATAGCTACCATGTCATAAGGGGGCAACTCCTTCATAGTGACTTCGCCCTCTCCATTTCTTATCCGGACCATGCACATTAGTTTCATATGTTCATTGCTTTCGGCTTCCCTCATTGGCGGAAACCCTTCCTCGTAGTCCTTCACAAGGTGTTTGATGTCAAGGACAACTCTTACTGCCATGGGAATAGCACTGAATATACCTGTGGCTACGGTTGGCCTTTGTTCTCTGCGGATGTGCTTGTATAGATGCAGCATGTCACGCATGATCTGCACCCTTGTGATCTGGAATCTAACGCTCGTCTTTGCATGACCGCCCGGTGGCAAACCATCAAGATTAGGAAACACGCTCGAGAGGTCTTCCAAGCAGTATTCCAACACTTTGGTCACTGGATTCACCATTCTCCGAACAACGTAGTTCCCCACGACGTGGTTTCCAAGCGATTTGAGCACATAGTCGAGTAGACCTGTGTCACCAATGTAGTTTCTGGCGGCATCCCTGACCTCCTGCCTTGTCACCCATCTGAACTCAGACTTCTTGAGTGCTTCCACGATCACTTGAGCGGCCATCTCTACTCGCTTCGCTGACCACCTGCATGTGGCTTCGGTTATGATTCCATGGTAGTCTATGGCAGTAACGTCAGGATGTGGGGGTAGGCGTGCTTTCAATTCGATCATGAAGTGGAAGAGGTCGCCTAGCGTTCGAAGCGTGTGACTGCAGAGTCTCTGATATTTAGTGACGATCATTGAGATCTCATGACCAAAGCAGGCCAAGTGAGGAATTAGAAGGCAGAGTGGAAGGGCTCGCAGGGCTTCAAGGGATTGTTTGTACATCCGGTGAGTGATTCCGTAGCTTCCATGCCCAAACTTGTAGCCCCAGTGCCCAAACCAAGACTCACCATACGCCACCCCGTGGATTAATCTTAGCTCCATGGCACCCTTCCTTGCCTTATCAATCAAGCTCACCTCCTTCAAAAATAGAGTAGCTTAATTATATTCAGTGCAGTTTTTTTTTTTTTTTTTTTGTCTAAAATCGTCGTCATATAGGTATATGGCGTTCATTCTCTGGAACTTAGCTTAGTAACAATATGATAATTAATAGAGCTAGGCCAACTTATATTGGACGTGCATTTCATTAAGATTACATGGCAAATCGAAGGCTGTGAAACTGGAAGCAAGGCACGCTTATAAAGCTATTATTCTTTGTCCTGCACTGTTAGCATTTTGGGCTTGACAAGTCTAAATCTGTGGGTTTTTTATAAGGTTCGTGGCCCATTAAGATATCATTATGTTTTAAATTATTAGACTTTACCTTAGAAAATGGGAATGTAGCTCAAATGGTAGAGCGCTTCGATCCCCTGCATCTCCAACTCATGCAGAAATTAGTTTTTACATATTATATAATAATTCAAAATAATGCTGTTTATTTTGAGTTTTCTTTTAATAAAGGAAATGAAAGAAGATGGTAACATGTACCTTAACTACTTAAAAAAAAAAAAATTAATCATTTTTAATAACTATGTTTTTATCTTATAACATACTTTTATGTAATTATTTGAAAAAAAAACAGCATGCACTCCACTACTCAAATAAAAAGAAAAATATGGAATAATATTAATGTTGAAATAACAAAAATAATCCACTTTTACATGATAATTTCAATAATATATCATTTTATCATATTTATTGTATATAATAATGATATCAAAAATAATGCATGACATCGTATTTATTTTAAGTGGAATCCACTAATAACAAAAAAAAAATGAAAATGAGGTTGTAACATGTACCTTCACTATCCAAAAAAAAACACTAAATAGATCCACACCAAGTAGTTATTTGCAATATTATGAAGAAATTCATATATAATAATGATATGTTTAACTTATTATTATTCTTAAAAGTAATCAAGTATTATTTTTTATTAATTTATATGTTTTCATACATTATGTCAATGAAAGCGTTCTATATAAAATTGAAATTTACAATTATCTTAAAATTTCAATTGCCAAAAGATGTGCAAGCGTATATGTCTTCACTGCATTCTTAGTTACAACCTTCAAGATCTTTGTCAAAAAAAAAAAAAGGAAAAGTTAACCTTCAGCATTGATTCAAAACTCCAAACAAGAAGACTTTTCTTTTGTTTTCTTTTTCCTTCATGGCCAGAAGGCATTGTTTTAATGCTGAAGTAGGACTCGACGCACACGCAACCTTGTGTAACAGCCAAGTTCAGAAGTTAAGGTACACAACCTTGCATAACATAATCTAAATTTATGTCTACTTTTCATATTCCTCCTATTAATTCAAATGGAAAAGAAAGGGTAGTGTGCTACCTTACTCGCAATGCAGTGCATATTCTATCCCATAAATCCAGATTTGATGTCCTGAAACAAAATCAGAACCTCCTTCAAAGCCATTGATGCAAAGAAGATGCCCGAAGCCGTTCGAATGGATTACTCCGTGCATCAAGTGGCCTTCTACGTCCTGTGATTTTGATCCTGTTGTTGCTCTCTTCAACTCCTCACTGCCAACCTTGATGCTGAGTCGACCCTCCGCTTCTGTGGTAGCATCCTTTGCAGGTAACAACACCAAGTGAAATCTCTTGTTGCAAATCATATGGTGACCCCAACCTACAAGGAGGACCTCTCAAAGGAAAACAAATAACCATTTCTCCAAATAATACAAGCAAATAAATCTCTTCCTCTTTATATTATTCACTGTTCATATCAATTAACTGGCTCATAATTGAGATTTGATATTTAAGTGTAAAAATTAAGGCAAACAAACTAGGATGCCAATTAGATGGTAGTACCAGCAGAACGGCAGGGGTGACACTGGCGGTATAGCGACATCCCAACCAATTCCTGGACAATGAACAGTCTTAAAATTCTTGGGGGATGGTGATGGAGTTCAAGTTGAAATGATCGAAACTTCATTCCCTCATGATCACAAGTAGCCTCCGGATGCCCACACCCAAGGAGGGCTTCAACGTTCTCTTGGAATGTACCATTGAAATGGGTTGGATGTCCAGGCTTGCAGAAGGATTCAAACCTATAGACTTGGTCGCCTCGCTTCCTCTTTCTTGAACCTCCAAGGTCGACATGGATCGTTGCCATTGACAGAATCTTAGAGCTGAATTGAACCTGAGGCTTATTTAGATGTGCATGAAAACGGAAGATGTTAGTGTATGGAGTTTGATCACACGCTTAGTGCCTAGATATTAAATTGAGCGGAGCCAAACATGCAGTGCCTTATCAAATTGGCTTGTGTGGCTGCTTGCTTTCAGCATGATCTATTTCTAAACTCCAAATAGACCTTCGATCATATCGCGGGAGCCAATGGTATGATGGAAGGTTTGAGTTTTTTAATTGAACCATGCTTTCTTTCATGCACCTCTGACGGGTGAGAAGGGTTTGTAGCCATCACCGGTAGAGTCATCAGCTTTTCCATAGTCTCCGATATAATCTCAGGGATGGGAGGGAGAGAACTAGAATAGAGAGAAATGAACTATGGCTTGGCTAACTGACCGTTGAGAAGTGATTAGTTTAAAGAGTCATCCTACAGGAGTTGATTACTATTCAATTTAGCAGGATGAGATGCATGTTCTATAATTTCTCCTCTAAGCTAAAGTATAATTTTTTTGCCTGGCTTCTTCCATTTAAGGTGGCTAGTTGAGCAGGGGATGCATCTATAAAGGGTTGGGTTATTGGTCCAGACTTCCATGAGCCTATTTGGCCGGCATACTCTAACCGAGATGCATACTATATGGTTTGTTACGTTACTCTTTAGCTACGTATTGATCGTTGATATTTATCCTTCACTGTATTGTTTTAATTTGGGTTTTGCCTTTAGGTTTCCTTTATATGGGTACATGAGCAAGAAGTGAGCATGATGGTAAAAAGCTTAAACAAGGAAAGGCTCAAGGAGACTATCAAAATCTTTGATCGGGAACTAAGTGATGAAGAACGTCATAAAATTGATCAAATTTCATAAAGTAAAAAATATTTCATACCCTCTATGATCTCCCACAAAGGGTCTATCAGATTGCTTAACCTTTCAGATGTTGACCAATTTGAAGAATGATGATTTTAGACAAATATGACACATGCCAAGGATTAAGTGTTTTCAATTGTAACAATTTTTTTCCTTTTAATCTCCACATGCCAACCTTGGTTTTTCTTCCTTCTTTCTTTTTCTTCTTCTTCTATTGTTGCTACCATCATCATCGCCACCTGTTTGTAGGTTAATCATGTGAACAAAAAAGTTCCTTTGTGATTATTGATCCAAGAAGCCAAGTAGACAAAAGGGTGCAAGCTAGAAAATAAGAAATTACAAATGCATGGATTACCTACAGAAGTTGTGCAATGCTCTTTGAGTAATTCAGCCTGAACTTTCATAGACTCAAGCCCAAAATCTCTGATGCTTTAATTTGATTTTTTATAAGTTTCGCTAGCACATAATTCAATAATGTTTTTCAAGTGTCAGGTAGCATCAATCAGCAATCTTGAAAGGATAAAATCATAGGTTATTTGTTTGTTGGAAAAGCAAGTAGCTTTATCATGAGGTAGTTTTTAGTTATTCTATTGGAAGTTTCAATCTCTAGTTGTCATACTATTCTTTCCATTCCCAAAGGGTTGATTTTTTCATTGATGTTGTTCATATACCTAAGAGATGTTTCTTTTCTCACTTGGCTTGAGTATATCGCATTGGCAACCAATTTATGGCGTCATGGAGTGCTTGAATCTCTCCAGTTAACAACTATTTGGAATTATGGTACACGCCAATCAATGGCTGCTTTTAGTGGCTTTACCTTTAAGAAGTGTGAGAGTTTACATAGGTAAATGTTTGGTTTTATATAGAATCAGCAAGCTTGAATAATACGTTCTGGCTAAAAGGATTTCACTTGGTTGAACAAGTGAAGGTCTTCATTAACGGCAAAGGGAGGCAGACTTCCAATTTCTGATTGTTGGCCCATTTTCCTAGACATGATCCAAGTCTTCAATAAATATTTTATCTTATGGTTAAGGATTTTGTTGCAACACCATGAGCTTGGGTCCTTTCCTTCACGGTGAAACTAAGTACAGGTTTTAGATAATACTGTAAGCTCAGGTACGGTACATTATGGTACATCCAAAGTTCAAGTGAGTCATACAGGTTTGAGAGCTTAAGCTACATAAGTTCTCAGGTCTCTAAGTTATTTGGGTCGGCTTGTGATCCAAGAATAGAGAGCATATGAGTCATGGACGTACATAAGCTCGAGTTTGAGTGTTTTCTTGCATAGGTTAGAAGAAAATTTTTTGAAAGAATGTTAATAACCTAGGTTATGGAATTGGATCCATGGCGATTGGGCTCAGGTTTTTTGGATAGGCTTTCATATTTTAGGAAGTTTGTTAGGGAGTTAGTTACGGACTGTTGCAGAGAAGTTTTATCATACAAGATGAATGATTATTTAAGACTCTTTCTGATGTAACCGGATAGATTAAGACCAAGACATAAAGGCATTCTTTTTTCTTCTATATACATGTGGAAGCTGCGCAATAAATGATATCAGAGCTTTAGAGAGGAGTTTGGGAAGAGAAGAGATTTTTTTTCGCCCAATCCTCTCTCATTTTCTTCTTTCCATCCCCTTTCCTTGCCGTCTCACAAGAACCAGACGGATCCAGTGGTGGTCCATGAACGAAACCGCTCCAAGCTTCGTGGATCGTCCATCGTCCTCCTAGGGAAGCATAAGAGAACGCATGGATTTTTGTGGAGGAGTTCAGCTTATGTGGAGTTTTTCGTAGGAAGAATGCTCTCACGAATTCACGGTTTCTCCAAACGGAAGTCCTCTTCGGTCAACCTGGAGGCTTTGACGCGTGAAGAGCTACTGCTTGGGTGGCTTCAGGTTTGCTCCCTTCCGTGAGTACGTTAACGTGGGCTTCAACGGAAGACGGTTTGGCAAGGCATTAATTCCACGGGAGGAGGCGAGGAGGCGTTATCGTTGTTTTTTTTTTTTTTTTTTTTTTTTTTTTGGTACTAGTCTAGTGCGAATCAGCCCAGATAGATCGGAGTACAAAATCTGCTGCAAAAGAGAATGGCTGAAGTCACCCGGCCTCCAATTCCACACAGAAGTAGTCACCTAGTCCGTCACCGAGTTGGCTTCATGGTAAATATGATGAATCTAGGCACAATCCACCTCCTGCAGCATAGTCCAACTATCCAGAGAATCGGATTAGCACAACCAGGAGGGCTATTCTCCTTCTTCAGCCAAGAAATGATCGACATGGAGTCACCCTCAATGAAGAGCCTCTGAGCATGAAGAGTCCGAGTGGCGTAAGAAATACCAACCCATGCTGCATAAAGCTCGGTCATGAGGACAGAGGAGTCGAGAGAACCAAAACCTCCCGCAGCCAATAATTCACCATGAGGACCACGGATAATAAAGCAGAACCAGCAGCTCTACCACGAACACTCCCATCAAAGTTGATTTTGACGAACCCTGGAGGCGTTATCGTTAAGACGTGAGGAGCGTTCGATTCCAGCATTAAAAGAAAAAAATTAGTTAAAATAAATCCAATTGTTGCAGTAATTTGAGGTTGCAGGAGGGGATTTCAAGCAGGATTTCACCTTTAGGTATTTTTCTTAATTTATCTCTGTGATTATTGTTTGTGACCTGATCAACCATGAGTAGTAGAAGCAAAGTTGAGTTTGAAAATTTTAATGAAAAAGATAGTTTTTCCATATGCAATGTGAGGGTTGAGAATTTACTAGTGCAGAATATTTTTGATGTTGCTTTGGAATCAAAACTTGAGGAGATGTCGGAAGGGAATTAGTTGTCTCTTGAGAAGAGGGTATGTGCAGTGATCAGAAGGTGTCTTGCTGATTCGGCTTTGTACAGTGTCCTAGATGAGAAGAAACTGAAGGATCCTTGGGCCAAGTTGCATTCCTTGTACATGGGCAAAAATATATGCAATAAACTTATGTTGAAGAAACAATTATATAAAGGCGGGGATATTGTTCTTCATATTCAGAAGTATGATAGGGTATGCAATGATTTGATGACTCTTGGTATTAAGATGGAGGAAGAAGATAAATCTCTTCTCTTATTATGTTTATTGCCTATGTCTTAGGATCCTCTTATTACTACACTGCTTTATGAAAAAGAAACACCACTTTATGGAGATATTGTATCTGTGTTGAGATCCAATGAGCAGCAAAAAAGATGACAGGAAAAGGTGTACCTCAGGAGAGCCTCACGGTGGACGAGAGAACCGACAGAGGCAAAGAGGTCAGCAAGCACAGGAGCCGATCCAGGTCCAAGTCAAAGAAAGGCAAAGGCAAGTTCAGGTGTTACAAGTGTCATGGGGGTTGGACACAAGAGAAATTGTCCACTTTGGAAGAAACCTCAAGAAGAAAAAAAAGATAAGGAATTTGTCAGTACTGTTGAATATGTAGGGGTCGATGAGGACCTCTTGGTGGTTTCAGATGCATACAGAAGAACAGTAGACAGTTGGTTACTTGATTCAGCCTGCTCACATCATTATACACCGCATCGGTTCTAGTTTGCAGATTATACTAAAATCGATGTCGGGAATGTGACATTAGGGGATAACCATTCTTGCAAGGTGGCAGGAGTTGGCATAGTTAGGATCAGGATGTTTGATGGGGTTGTGAGAATTCTTACTCATATGAAGCATGTTCCTGACTTGAAGAAGAGCCTAGTGTCCTTGGGGTACCTAGAGAAGAATGGATTTGGCTTCAGTTTTCGTTCCGGGAATGGTGTACTCAACATCATGAAAGGTATCATGGTTGTGATGAGGGGAAAGAGGCTGAAAAATAATTTGTATCAGCTGGTTGTGTTTGTGATGTGTGAAGGGTCTGAGACAGTAGCAACAGTGTATAGTCAGCAGGATATGTACCGGATATGGCACTACCATCTTGGTCACATGGGAAAGCGGGGTATAAGGGTGCTAATGAAGGACAAGAGAATTCTAGCTTTAGATGAGGGTGTTGCCGAGGTCAGTGAGCTATGTAAGATGGGCAAGCAACACAAAGTAAAACTTTCTACAGTTTAACACATAGTACATGTCCCTTGGAGCTAGTACACAGTGATGTTTGGGACCAGCTCCAGTTTTAGGCAGGAATTGGGCCAGATATTTCATGACTCTAATTGATGATTTTTCAAGAAAGGTCTGGGTATATTTCTTGAAGGAAAAGTCAGAGGTTTCTCCAAATTTCAAGCATGGCAGGCTGAGGTGGAGAAGGAGACAGGGAGATATATAAAGGTGGTGCGGTCTGATAACAGTGAAGAATTCATAAGTAAGGAGTTTCTGAAATTTTGCACAGATGAAGGCATCAAAAGGCAATTTTTAATGGTTAGAACTTCTTAACAAAATGGAGTGGCTGAGAGAATAAACTGAACTCTCTTTGAGAAAACTAGATGTATGAGATTGCAAGTAAGATTACCTAAAATATTTTGGGTGGACGTAGCTGACACAGCAACCTACTTGTTGAACAGGTCTCCTCATGTCAAGCTTGATGGGAGGTTATCAGAGGATGTGTGGTCCGGTAGACAGGTGGAGCTCAGCCATATCAGAGTTTTGGATGTACAGCATTTGTATATGTGGATGCCAGTCAGTGGACTAAATTGGATGCCAAAGCCTGAAAAATGGTGTTCATTGGATATCCGTGAGGAGTCAAGGGATACAGGCTATGGGATCCCTTGGAGCAGAAGGCCATGATCAGCAGGGATGTAGTCTTTGATGAAAGCTCGATCCTCAAGAAGCAGAAGATGGTGAAGGTTCAGCTGAAGGCCCAATCGGATGCGGGTGGGCAGCAGAAGGCTCAGCAAGGCGCAGCTGAACAACTAACCTCTTATGATTTTACCTTTGTAGGATCGTCAGAAGGACATGAGATTCAGGTGGAGCATAATCCAGATATGTCTTCAAACACGGGGATCAGCCAAATGCATGCTCATGGCAGAGATGAGCGAAAAGAGGAGTCACATCCTGAGATAGGCATCGACATTGCACTGCATAAACCAAAGAGGGTCATTCGGCAACCGGAGCGATATAGGTTTGGCGAGACCATGTCATATGCATTGGTGTCTTCCAGTGAAGAACTAATTACCTACTAGGAGGCAATGATAAGCCAGGATAAAGATAGGTGGGTTCAAACTATGGCAGAAGAGATGCAGTCCCTGCAGAAGAATTAGACTTGGCAGTTAGTGTCACTACCAAGTGGAAAGAAACCCATTGATTACAAATAGGTATTTCAGTGCAAAGAAGAAGCCACAGAGAAGGAGGGATCAGGTATAAGGCCAGGTTAGTGGCTAAAGGATTTTCTCAGAAAGAAGGCATTGACTACAATGAGGTATTCTTACCAGTGGTATGACACACATCTATCAAGGTATTACTGAGCATTATAGCAATACAGAATTTGGAACTGGAATAGATGGATGTCATGATGGCCTTCTTTCATGGGGATTTGAAGGAAGAGATTTATATGGACAGCCAGAAGGGTTCATGAGACCGAGGTCAGAAATAAAGATATGTCGTTTGCAGAGATCCTTATATGGTTTGAAGCAGTCGCCGCATCAGTGGTACTTACGGTTTGATACTTTGTAAGGAGCATCGGCATGTTTAGATGTGAGTATGATCCCTATGTTTATTTTTGGATTTTAGAATATCATTCCAGATTATACTTGTTTTGTATGTGGATGATATGTTAATTGCATGCAAGAGTAAAGCTGTTGTAGAGGATCTAAAGGCAGCATTATCAGCTGAGTTTGAAATGAAGGATTTAGGTCCTGCTACACGGATTTTGGGGATTAAAATTTTCAAGGATAGAGACAGGAGGTTGCTTCACTTATCTCAGGGAACTTATATCAGGAGGGTCTTGAAGAGGTATAGCATGGATGGTGCAAAGCCAGCTGCATTACCATTGGCTAGTCACATTAAGCTCTCCAAGAATGTCATCAAGTTCTGAGACAAAGGCCGAGAAGATGTCCAGAATACCTTATGCTTCAAGAGTAGGCAGCCTTATGTATGCTATACTGTGTTGTAGGCCTGACCTTGCATATGCTGTTAGCCAGGTTAACAATTTATGGCTAGTCCGGGTAGAGCACATTGGAGAGCTCTGAAAGGGATCTCAAATATCTTGTTGGCATAGTCAGTGTTGGTATATGCTATGTGTATAGTGGCATGGATGATGGCACTAGACTGATCATGAAGGCTCAGGATCGGGTAGCAGGTTTTGTTGATGCTGACTATAGAGGTGATTTGGATACCAGAAGGTCAACGACATGGTATATCTCTATGTTGAATGGTGGTCCAATATCATGGAGGTTAAGTCTGCAGCCAGTGATGGCTTTGCCTACTATAGAGTCAGAGTATATTGCTATTTCAGAGGCTGCAATGGAGGCTATGTGGCTGAAAGGTCTTGCACTGGAGATGAGGATAGCACAAGGGGTGATTATGGTATTTTCTGATAGCCAGAGTGCTTTATGTTTGGTCCAGAACCCGATCTATCATGCTAGGACCAAACATGTTAATATAAGATACCACAAGATCAGGGAACTTGTAGAGGATGGTGAGTTGGAGCTTGTGAAAGTGTTTACCAAAGATAACGCAGCAGATGCACTCACTAAGGTACTGCCTTGAGATAACTTCTTCAAATATGGAGCACTGATGGGATTGATGGATCAGGTGGAGAACTTTGATACACCAAGCTGGAGATTATAAGCTCAAGTGTGGCACATTCAAAGTCCAGGTGAGTCACACAGGTTTGAGAGCTTATTCTACATAAGTTCTCTAGTTCCTAAGTCATTTGGGTCATCTTGTGACCCAAGAATAGAGAGCATATAAGTCATGGGTATACATGGGCTCGGATTTGAGTGCTTTCTTGCATGGCCTAGATGGGAGTTTTTTGAAAGAATGTTAATAACCTAATTGTAGATTGTGGGACTAGATCCATGGGGATTGGGCTCAGGTTTTCTGGATAGGCTTCCATATTTTAGGGAGTTTGTTAGGGAGTTAGTTACGGGCTGGTGCATAGAAGTTTTATCATCCAAGATGGATGATTATTTAAGGCTCTCTTGATGTAACCGGATAGACTAAGATCAAGAAGAAATAAAGGCATTATCTTCTATATCCATCTATTCTTCTTTTTCTCTACTTTCCTCATACGCTTAATCTCGATGGAAGCTGCGCAACAAATAGTGTTGCTAACCTAGTTGCGTAGTTGAGGTCTCTTATGACACAAACTCAGGCGATGGAGCAAGGAAAAGGTTGTGATTGTCTTGGAGAAAAGGAAGCAAGTACTAGAAAGAATTCACCTGTTGGACTCGTGCTACAACTAGAATGCAAGAATAGACAATCTCTAAGCGTGGAGTTAGAAATTCTATGCAGAAAGGAAGAGATTCTTTGACACTAACACTCAGGAGCTATGTGGCATTTTTCAATTAAGGAGGTGACCTAAATAGGATTACCATAATGACTTTAGATCATTTGTGATCCTTCTTCTGAATAATCTAATTTCTGATGTTTAAGAAAATCGCCATGTTTTGCCTATTGTATTCTGATGATTGATAATCCTTAAATAGAAACACATTTTTATTCCTAGATTTTAGCCAATATCACTATCTAAAGATGATCTTAAAATCTATCGTCAAGAACTGGCATAATAATGAGATGATTTAGGATCACTATTGCAATATAAGATCAACAGCGTGCAGCCAAACATGATGATATTGTCATCTCCACCTCACGTCATCATTTAACTTAGCTTCATCACCCAATACCAAATGCCACGTAAATGGCCAAAGGTAGAAGATTTTAAAAAAAAATTATTAGTTGGGTGGAAGTGGATGGAAATATCAGGACTGAGAGGGGTTCTATTAATAACCTAGCCAAGTCATTATCGATTGGCAAGGTTTGTACAACAATCCAAGTTTCATCCAAAAAAAATTATTTGTAGTAACCCAAGGGTAGAAGGCATAATTTAAAATTCTTTTTTTTTTAAATATCAAAAATCTTTTTAATGTATGATTAATGTGAAACTAAATTTGCCCCAATAAGGGACGCTATATATGCAGCTGAAGGTCCCTTTTGAGAAGGAAATAGTGAAGACCGTGGTCTTGCAAATGGCTTCTCAGAAAGTCCCGCAATGGGTTTTCCGGTCACAGATTTTACGGACTATTACCAAATATCATGAGGTTCTTCGGATATACGTACGTGGGGTATTGTGACCTTGAAAGGCTTAACTAGAAACTTATTGCTCTTGCGCCTGAGGAGAGGAGTGATTCAATCATGAACTTGGGTTCTTACGATTACTGCAAATGTATTGGCTACCTAGCTGATTGCAACTAGATGGTAGATAAATGTTAATCAGGCTTCATTAAGAGGCAGTAGATTCTAACTTTTGTTGCCAAATCATCTTTTTCGAATGTTAGATAAGATCCAAAATCCGATATCTGGTGCGGATGGGCTTGTGAGACTTTCGATGCCTCCACCTCAGACTGGGTCCTACAAAAAGTCTCCGAAGGCCGGTTATTCCAGCGAGGACCTTACGATGCTCAAGCAAGTGGTATGCAAAACAGTAATAAATCTTTTCCTTTTTGGGAGTTAGCTTAGAACTTGAAGAAGTTGAAGTTCCAGAAGTTGAGATCCCTCTCTCGTCCTGAGCGAAGGTTCTTATACCTGATTAGGAGTCCCTTTACCTCTTTTGGGCAGTTGTTGATTCCAAGACGTCGTGTTCTGACATGAAACAAGCGGTGAGGCCAGCAGCAACATGTGGCATCCACCTCATGGCCATCTCTTTATCTGATATGGGCGGCTACATCCATTTGGTGGGTCACGTTTTGTCAGGTGCGACACTGCAGATGGTTGGTAGGCCAGGTCTTGTCGGATGTGCACCGTGGCCGGTAGGTGGGTCACATGGGGCTGCAGGTGGGCCACGTAGGACCACAGATGGTAGGTGAACCACATGGATTGAAGGCAGTAGTGGGCCATGTGGGACCGTAGGTGGCAGTAGGCCACGTGGGACCGCAAGCGATAGGGGCCACATGATGCTGAGGCCGACTCTGGAGTCGGTGCTAAGGCTGACTCTGTGGTCGATATTGAAGCCGACGTTGGAGTCGGTGCTGAGGCCGATTCTGGAGTTGGTATTGAGGCCGACTCTGAAGTCGGTGCTGAGGCTGAGGCTGGGGGTGACACGTCGGACCACAATAAATGGCTTTAGTTGTCTGATTCTACCTCCGTCAGTTAGCCTCGTCCACTAACTGTAACGTGGCTTGATCAACCAAATCAAATACCCCTCCGCTCCTGAGCTAGTACAGTTACATCTCCACCAAGTGAAAGAAGCGTAGACTTCTGACGCCCTCGACCTCGCCCATGATTGATTGTGGGCCCATGCCTCAAGGGGGGGAGGTCAAATTCCTTCCATTTAAGAGAGTATGGGATATTGTACCGCCATCGTGCAGAAGATTATTTCTTCGAAGCCGAAGATATTTTTCTTGAAATTGAGGCTGCTTCCATCGGATAAAGTGGTAGCCATCATTGCGGTGACGTCATCAGTGTCTCATCTTTGGCAACAGATCATGCCTTTTGCGCCTGGCCAAGATATTTTTCTTGGGTGAATAAGATCATGCGACAGTTGGGATAGTGCCTTAAATTGGAGACGTCCACATGGTGGATCGAATCGAGCGGGACAATTCGAACATCAAGCATAAAAAAAGGGGAGGCCATCCCCATCACAAACTCCTTTTGCATCCAAAGCTTTCTCTTCTGAAACCTGAGTCCTCGGGACCCTTCTCCATCGAAATACTGTGCCGGTTGTCTCCTTCCTTGCTCCAGGTTAGTTCTTTCTGACCTCTCTTTGTTTTCTTCCTCATGGGCTTCGATAGGAAGGGCAAGAAGCCCGTAGTAGCCTCTCCATCCTCGTCCTCCTCTGAGGACAGGGTTCCCTTGACACAGCTATGAGTTACAAGTAGGATCTCGATCCGAGACCGTCCGGCAGCTGTAGCTCCACCATCACCACCCATAGTTCAGCCACCACGTAGGGCTAGTAGGGCATCTTCTTCGATCGTTGCTCCCACTTCGGCGGGTCCGAAGAGGATCGCTTCCACCATTACCTCCATGAACATAGAGTCCTTTAGGGCACATATAGGATCCCTAGGGAGGTCCGATTGTCTGCCCCTGAACCCAGCGGTAGGGTGACCTCCGGTCCTTCCAGGGGAATCGCCATGTACGAGGAGTTCCTTAAGGCAGGCCTTCGGCTTCCTCTTCATCCCTTCATCATTAGTCTCCTTCATAGGTACGTACTGACACCGACACAGTTGGTTCCGAATTCCGTTTGGACCATCTGTGCCTCATGGTGCTGTGCAGTTATCTTGGCATAGTGGGCCAAGTGTCTCTGTTGCGTAGCCTATACACCCTCCATTGCTAGTCCAAAGCCGGATGGTGGCTATTCACATCTAGACCTGGCCGAGCCATCAAACTTAACCTTCCCTCCTCCATTAAAGGGTGAAAAACCCGATTCTTTTTCGCACACATTAAGGGGCGAGACGGAGTTGGGGGGATCCGAACCTGGAGCTGAATAAGAACTCATCAATGATTCTGGGGGATTGGGAGGTCTATGAACAGCTGTTATCCTTCCGAGTGTCCCTTTGCTAAGAGCTCCTATCGGAGGAGAATCTTCAATACGCCGGTCTGGCCCCGGGTGATGGTGAGCGACTGTGTCCTTCTTCCTCCTTCCTTTCTCCTTTTTTTTTTTTTTTGACTAACTCCAGGCACGTGAAGATATGAGGATATCTGCAAACAAAGTGAAGAGGGTGGTCGAGAAGAGGAGGCAAACTGCCAGGGGCAATGCTGAGAGGCCAAGGAAAAGGTCTCATCCCCGGTCGCTGGTCCCTCCTTCACATGAGCACCAGACAGCCCCAGAGGAGCCCACTCCACCGATTGAGCTCATCGCTCAGTTGGACCAAAAGGAACCGAGGGGTGAAGTGGCCCCGAAGATGGGAGCAACTCCCATAAAAATAGGGCTAACCCCATCGGAGACGAGACCGGCTCCGAAAGGAGGTCCGATGGGGGAGGAGGACGGTGAGGGAGTCCCGGCAGCGACAAAGCTGGCAGCGAAGGAGGTCGCCACCTGAGGAGCTAACCGTGAGCAGGCACTACCCATTTTCGGCCCTACACCCATGACTTCGGGGGTAGCCGGACCCACAGAGGTGGGCGATCTAGTGGCGGTTCTGTCATGACCGTCCCTGATGAACCATCATCGTGTGGCAGAGATGTTGTTGGCCTGGACGTGTCTGCCAGAGTTTCGAGAAGAGCTTCGCCGCCAATGGGCTGCTAATGTCTTTGGGGATGCGTTCATGGATCTACTTCGAGTAAGCATCTCTTCGTCCCCTTACAAAGTTTTCCCGCCACACTGTATACTGACAGGGGTTGTCTTCATGCAGCCAATGAACTCCATGTTTGCCGCTCGGGATGTCGCCTTTCGAGTCGATGCAGTCCTCACCCGCACTCGGTGGGATGCCTCCATCGCTCAAGCCTGAGCCAAGAAGGCTGAGAGTGCACTGGAGTCGGCCCGTGCCGAGCGAGTGAAGGAACACAAGGAGGCAAAATGCCAGGCGGCAATGGAGCTCGAGCGCGCCCGGGTCACCGAAGCAAAGCTGGGGGATGGCATGGCTAGGCTAGAGGTGTGCGACCTTCAGCTCCACACCATCACCCTGCAAATGAGGGCGGCCAAGGAGCAGGCCGACGATGCAGAGTTGATTTCACGAATGGCCGATGCTAGGGCAGCTGATGTCGGGGTGGATATGCGCACAGCGATGGTGAAGGTGACAGAGCTGGAGGCGGCGGTGCAAGTTGCCGAAAAGAGGGTCGTAGCGGCCGAGAGGAAGGCCACAGAGGCGGTGGAGCACTACCGAGGCTCTATCGATTTTAAGGATAAGCTGGCGAAGGCCTCCGTCGGGGTCTACTTGCAGAGCTTCAAAGATTGCAAGGAGAAAGTGGCCAGGGTCTTCGGCATCACGAGCCTGACGACCTCAAGCCTTTGATGACGAGGAGCTGGAGGGGTCATTGGCCGCAAGGAGACCAGCCAACGATGGATTAGCCCCGGCCGACGATGGACCAGCACCTATCGAGCCCTAAAGGCCTTACCTTTTCTTCTTTGTTTCATCTTTGTACCGAAGTTTGACTTGAGTCGGCCATTTTGTAAACTTTTGGCAGTTAATGAAAAGCAAACTTTCTTTTCAAATTTAAAGTACATAGCTTTACTTAGCTTTTTGTAGTGCATTCCATTGTTCCACGCCTTGCACTTGTGCGAATCCATGATGGGGCCTTGCCCTCGGCCAGATTGGAGTACTTGTCAACTTGTGTTTAGTGAATTTGGGATAAGGACTTACTCGATCAACGGTCTTAAGTCCCTTTCGTCAACTGAGAGGATGCCACCTAACGGCCGTTGGCCACTGGCTCTGGGTCAGTACTGAGGTCGACTCTGGGGTCGGTGCTGGGGCTGACTCTAGAGTCGATGCTGAGGCCGATGCTGGAGTTGGTAGGAAGCCATGTGGGCGTCAAGGCTAACGCTGGAGTCGGTCTGAGGCTGACTCTGGGGTCGGTGTTGCGAGCCATTGAAACCCCTAAGGGTGACTCGGGAGTCATTGAGACCAAGCCTGAGAGCCTTTTGAACCCTAGAGGATGACTCGAGAGTCGTTGAGACCAAGCCCGAGAGCCTTTGAATCTCGGAGGATGACTCATGAGTTGTTCAGACCAAGCCCAAGAGCCTTTGAACCCCGAAGGGTGACTCGGGAGTCGTTAAGACTAAGCCCGAGTGCCTTTTGAAATATCTACCTTGCAGAGCTGATCGGATGAGAGGAAGGGACACTCGGACTTATCTTTATTTCAATTGAATGAATGTGTACATCACTAATAGTACCGACGGGGGTTGTCCGCATTTTAGGTGCGGGAGAGTGACTTCCCATCTAGTCCTTCAATTCGGTATGCTCCACGATGAAGTGCCTCGGTGATCCAGTATAGCCCCTCCCAGTTTGGGGATAGTTTGCCCTCCTCCGTTTGCTTAGAGATCTTGGCTCATCTAAATACCAAGTCCCCAAGGACGAATTCCTTGGAACGGACACGGGCGTTGTAATACTTTGTAGCTCTTTGGTGGTAGGCAGCCATTTTGAGTCGTACCCAATCATGTGCCTCCTCATGAAGTCGAGGTTGGCCCTTAGCTGAGCGGTGTTGTTCTCCTCATCATATGATTCCACCCGAGGGCTAGGAATACTGATTTCCACAGGGATAACTACCTCCGACCCGAATATGAGGTTGAGCGGAGTCTCTCTAGTGGGAGTCCTCAGCATCGTGTGATACGCCCACAGTACGTTCGAAAACTTCTCCACCCATCTACCTTTGAACTCATCCAACCGAGTCCTGAGCCTTGAAGGATGGTCTGATTATGACCTTGGCTACCCCATTTGTTTATGGGTGGCCGACGGAAGTGAATCGCTGGCAAATACCCAGCTCGACACAAAATTCCTTGAAAGGAACATTATCAAACTACTGGCCATTGTCAGTGATGATGGTGTGAGGTAGCTCAAACCGGCAGATAATGGACTTCGAGAAGAAAGATCTCACCTTACTTTCGGTGATCTTTGCCAATGCTTCGGCTTCAACCCACTAAGTGAAGTGATCGATGGCAATGAGCAGGAACTTTCGCTGATCGAAGGCCGGGGAAATGATCCCAGGATGTCCATTCTTCATTGGGCGAAGGGCCATGGAGCTGAGAGAGGACTCAGCTGGGAGGCTGGCTGTTGCTGGATCTGAGCATATCTCTAGAAGCTATCGCACTTTCAAACCAACTCGGCAGTATCCTCCCGCATAGTAAGCCAGTAATACCCCTAGCGTAGGGCTTTGTACGCCAGCTCTCTGCCCCCAAGGTGGTTTTTGGAGGCACCTTCATGAATCTCTCGAAGGATGTAGTTGGCATCCACAGGGCCGACGCACTTGAGGAGGGGGTAAGAAAAGGACCTCCGATATAGTCGTCCGTCTAGCACCAGAAACTTGGAGGCTCTCCACTTGAGCAGTTTGGCCTACGTATAATCAGTAGGAAGGGTGCCATCGATGACGTAGCGAACGTAAACGTCCATCCATGTGGGTTCTTGGGCGACCGACAAGTTTCTTCTACTGCATCGATGCTCGGACCTCCAAATGCTCCACGTAAGTTCTCCCCAAGGCTCCATCTTCTAAGGTGGCTAACCGAAACAAAGCATCGACCTTGGCATTTTCATCCCTGGGGATGTAGCTAATGCTAAGAGAGAGAAGAATAAGGTATATGATTGGACCTTACTCAGGTATCGGGATATGATGGGGTCTCGAGCTTCGTACTCTTCGATAATTTGTCCAAAGATGAGCTGGGAGTCGGTGAAGGCTTTGAGGCACTTGACTTCGAGCTCCCTCGCGAGTTTCATTCCTGCTAGCAAGGCCTCATACTCAGCTTGATTGTTAGTGGCTCTGAAAAGAAATCGGAGGACGTACTCCATCATCGTTCCCTTCGGGCTCGAGAGGATGAGGCATGCTCCGCTTTCTTGGGAGTTTGATGCACCATCCACATGAAGAATCAAGTCCTCTCCTGCCTCTTTGGGCACAGTGTCTGAGGGTGCCATGTGGGGCTTTCCTGACTGCTCTTGGTCCAAGTGCACTCGACCAGGAAGTCCGCCAAGACTTGGGACTTCATGGCCGATCTCGATCGGAATGACATATCAAACTCCCCTAGCTTAACCGCCCACTTAGTCAGTCGACCGGAGGTGTCAGGACGGGACAAGATTGCCTTAAGAAGTTGGTTCGTGAGCACCACAATCGGATGGGCTTGGAAGTAAGGCCTAAGACGTTGAGCGGAGACTATTAGTGCGAAAATAATCTTCTTGGTTTTGAAATACCTAATCTTTGCATCATGAAACGCTTTGCTAGTGTAGTAGATCGGCCTTTGCACTCTGTCAAGATCCACGCAACAAGGATGGAGCTGACCACCTCCGGAGAGGCAGCGAGATAGAAGAAGAGATCCTCTCCTTCAATCGGCTTTGACAGCAATGGCAGGGTGGACAGAAACTCTTTTAGCCCTCCGAAAGCTTTCTGACACTCTTCCGTCCACTCGAAGCCATTTACCTTCCACAACGCCTTGAAGAAGGGCAGACACCGCTCAGTCGACTTCGATAGGAATTGGCTAAGAGAAACCATCCTTCCGATGAGTCATTGTACCTCCTTCTTGTTGGCTGATGGTCTCATGTCGACGATGGCTCAGATCTTCTTTGGGTTTGCCTCGATCCCTCGCTGGGTTACCAAGAACCCTAAGAACTTACCCGCCATGGCCCGATGTGGCATCCACCAACTGGTCCATTCTGGGCAGTAGAAAGCTATCTTTGGGGCATGCCTTGTTGAGGTCGGTAAAGTCAATGTACATTCTTTAGCTTCCATTGGCCTTGCGGACCATCACCACATTGGCCAACCAGTCGGGTAGTGTGCTTCTCGGAAGTAGCCGACGGTGATCAGCTGGTGGACCTCCTTGTCGATGGCCCTCTGCTGCTCGGAGCGAAACTCCTTCTGACGAACAGGCTGACACTTTGGATCAATGTTGAGCTTATGGGTGATCACCTCCGATGGTATGCCTAGCATATTTGATGCCAACTAGGTGAAGACGTCTGAATTAGCCCATAGAAAGGTGAAAAGCTGGTCCCTTGCTTCCGCGAAAAGGAGTGCGCCGATTTGAACCATCTTCGTTAGGTCCCGTCTAGTGGGAAGGCTAGCAGGTGCTCGGTCAGCTCTCTCCTCCTCTCGGATTCTCTAGGGTCAAGCAGCTCTGGAACCAGCAGAGTAACCACCTCTTGGGGACTAGGAGCCGTATGGTAACAAAGTGGCACCGGGTTTCGCTTCCCGCGCATCTTTCTGATTCCTTCACTAGTGGGAAATCTGACGAACAAACGCTTGGTGAAGATGATGGCATCCAGGAGATTTAGACTGGGTCATCTGAGAATGGCGTTGTAGGCCAGGGGCACTCGAACGACCAGGAATCTTATCAGAACCATGCTCTGACATGGTGGCATCCCTGTTGTGATCGGAAGGGTGATCTCTTCTTCTACCCTTATAGAATCTCCGATAAAACCAACCAAGGGCGTAGTCACAGGTCGAAGAGAATTAGAAGATAGATTCATCCGAACAAAAGCATCGTAAGTGAGAATGTCGGCCGAGCTTTCACTATCGACGAGAATCCTCCTTACAGGATGCTTAGCGATTGTCATAGACACGACAATGCTATCATCATTAGGATTATCAACCCCAACTATATCCCCTTTAGAAAAGGGGATTACAGTCTCTATTCCCTTGTCTCCGCGGCCTTTTAGAAGTACCGTCTGCCTTTCAGAAAATCATGGCCACGATCTTCTCGGTTGGGGCATTATCGACGTTGACTTAGGCGGCCAAAGGTGCCACTTGGCTTGGAGCAGTTGGGTTTCCCTTCTGAACGAACTTTCCGAGGTAGTCTCACTGGATGAGCTCCTCGATTACCCTATTTAGATGATGATAGTCCTTCGTATCGTGGCCATGGTCCGTTGGAAGCGGCAATAGAGGTTCTTGTTATGGAGGGCTCCTAGCTTCAAGAGAGTAGGACGCTAAAGGTATGACTCGTCGTCGATCTCCATTAGGATGTGGGATCTCGGAGCAAGCAGAGGGGTGAGGTGCTCTCCTTAGGGGCAAAGTTTCAGGGCCAATTCTTTGATCATCGTGGAGGCTCGAGCTTCTTGGGGCAAAGTCCGCTTGGCTCCACATAGACCTGCCTTTTGCTAGACCCTCCATCGGCTTCCCTCCAAGTAGAATCAGCCTCGTTGGCATGGATGTACTTCTGTGCACGACTCAAGAGTTCGGCGTATGAACTGGGGGATTTCTTATCTCGGGAGTAGGCGAAGCGAGAGGGGCGGAGCCCTCGCTTCAGGGCCAGGGTGGCCACGGAGTCATTGAGGTGGTAGTCTCGAGGGCGGCCATCTTGAAATGAGCCACGAAGTCCTTGAGTAACTTATCATCCTTCTACTGGGTGGAGAATAAGCTATTGGTCATTCGAGGGATCCTTCGGCAGGCATCAAAGTGCACCAGAAAGGCCCTCTTCAGTTGCCGAAAGGAGTTGATGCTGCATGGTGGTAGGTAAGAGTACCAAACACGCACAGCCTTCCAAAGGATGGTCAGAAAGGCGACGCAGAGGAGGGCGTCGGTTGCCCCCTGGACTTGCATGAGTACCTTATAGCTTTTCAGGTGGTCCAGTAGATCAGTGGTGCCATATAGGGATCCAGCTGAAAAAAATGAAACCGGGTCGAGATTAGTTCCTCCATAATGCGGCAAGTCAACGAGGGGGCAGCAGTCATAGTCTACCTCCGGTTGACTAGTGATCCTATGGCTGAGCTCCTCTAGCCACTTATTGTATTCATTGAGCCGTCGCTCCGCCCGATGGCCGATCAACTGTCAAAGGACCCCTCCCTTGAAGATTAGAGGATGAGTAGAAGGAGGGGTAACGCTGGTGGTGATATCTTCGCTCGGGCTCCTTCCCATGCCGCTGTCTAGGGTGGCTGTTAGAACGGTGGGAGGGAGATCGTGGCATCTTGGGGGCCTTCCGGTAATGAGGCTTTGGTGAAGCACGACGGTAGGGCTCCCGTAAAGGGAGTCTACTGAGGGTGGACTACTGGTTGGCCTGGGGGCCCACCGCATGAGGTGGAGAAGGTTGAGGTTGTTATTATGTGGCTATAGAATGTTGCTCCTGCAACTTCTGGACCACAGCCACCAGGTCTTGGACTTATTGGGCAAGGGCAACAAATTGGCCGGGTTGAGTAACTAGCGGCGATGGTGAAGGCGAAGCAGGAAGGTTAACCTTTGGCTGCTCAGCCTACAGAGGATGCCCCCCTAGCATGGCTGGTGGAGGCCTCTCGAGCACGTATAACCGTCATTCTTTCTTGGAGGGGAATGAAGATCTGCTACTAGTCATCGTGGGTGTTTTCACTTCTCTCCCCCTTCCTGGCATGCTAATCTGTTATCGCCAAATCACCTTCTTCGAATGTCAGGTAAGTTCCGGAACCCGATATCTGATGCGGATGGGCCTGTGAGACTTCCGAAGCCTCCACCTCGAAATGGGATCCTGCAAAAAATTCCCCGAAGGTCGATTGTTCCGATGGGGACCCTTCGATGCTCAAATAAGTGGTCTAAAAAACAGCAATGAATCTCTCCCTTTTGGGGAGTTAGCTTAGAACTTGAAGAAGTTGAAGTTTCATAAGTTGAGATCCCTCTCTCGTTATGAGCAAAGGTTCTTATACCTGGTCAGGAGTCCCTCTTACCCCTTTTTGGACAGTTATTGATTCCGAGACATCGTGTTCTGATATGGAACAAGCAGTGAGGCCAGCAGCGACAGGTGTCGTCCGTCTCATGGCCTGTCAGAACGGGTAGGCAACCTCTTTGTCTGATATGGGCAGCTACAGTCAGTTGGTGGGCCATCTTGTCAGGCGCAGCGCTGCAGACAGTTGGTAAGTCAGGTCTTGTCGGATGTACGCCACGATCGATAGATAGGCCACGTGAGGCCGTAGGTGGGCTACGTGAAATCGCAGATCATAGGTGAACCATGTGGGACCGAAGGCGATAGTAGGCCATGTGGGACCATAGGTGGCAGTGGGCCACGTGGTGTTGAGGTCGACTTTGGAATCGGTGCTGACTCTGAGATCAGTATTGAAGCCGACTCTGATGTTGATGCTAAGGCCGATGCTGGAGTCGATGCTGAATCCAACTTTGGAGTCGGTGCTGAAGCTGAGGCTGGAGGTGAACGTCAAATCGCAATGAAGAGCTTTATTTGTCTGATTCTATCGCCGTCAATCAGCCTTGTCCGCTAACTGTAACGTGACTTGATCAGCTACATCACTAACAATTTTGCAACAGCAGTGGAAAGTGGTTCACCATTGTAATTAGTTGGACTGGAAGGCATTCTTTGTAAGCTTGTTTTTGAGAAAGGGCACATGATCCAATAAGCAGCAGCAGTTCCTTGAACCTACTGAGGCTAGAGGCATTTGCTTGAAGTGACGTAGATGAATTGAACTCCCCCTTTCCTCATCTAAATCGGTAATCCTCGCCAATGGCCAACTTGGCAAATTGAGTCGATTCAACCATGGACTAAGACGCAGGGCAGAGCGATCCTCTCTCTCCTACCTAAATTGTGTTGGTCGCTGGCGTTCCCTAACGGACGATGTTGAAAGCATCATAACTCATAAGGCTTTCTTCATGGCGTGCTACTCCAGAAGGTTATTTGGGTTATTAAGAGGCTTTAGTCTGAGGATGATGTGCTGATACTAGCGAGATCGAGATAAGATTGTTATGATGAAATTCGTCCTTTATAGCTATGAGCTTATGCCAGGGCCTTGTATCGATTTTGACAAAAAATAATGTGAAAAGCTAGGCACGGTTAGGCGCGCAAAATTGAAGACTCTTCAATGACGTACCTAACCTGACAGGCCTCTTTTAATCGGTCCGGATTAAACCATCATCTCTCAAGGCAAGAAGCTCAGCTTTAGCGTGCACGACAATTAACCTATTTATGATTCGCAATAACCTCAATCCAAGTTTGATGGAGATAATCTATTGCCAACGGACAAGTTTCTATCATATGCGGACCAGACTAGGCTCCAAATTGGTTCCATAAGTACTTGGTTAGGTACTTGATGACGTGTCCAAAATCTTGATGGTTTAAGCTCTAGAGACCCAAACACCATAAAGTTGGAGCATAATCCTCTAGCGTCATCATTCCCTAATGGTATTGGTAGCATCGTCACGCTAATTAAGTTGTCGATTATGATCAAATCCTGTCCATTCTCACCAAAAGTAACAATAATTTTGTCTACTGCAGAATGTAAATGCATACATAGCTAAGAGAATCATAATCATCACCCAACAAAGTTCGCTAATAATGTTAACTGTAGCAGGCAAATACACCCAAAAAAAATGACAATGTAGATCCTAATCTGGTCCTATGAGTAACGTTTTAAGGTCATACTGCCGCTTTAAAGAAGGTAGTATTCAAAGATTAGTTTCCAATTAAAGGAAAACAAAAGACAAAACCCCATTTAAAACGCACATCATAGATCTAATCCCCTGATTTTTCCACCACCACCCCTCCTTATCTCTCAAGACTCGGAAGGGGCACGTCCTAAAATGAGATGCGTTAATTGAAACACTAAAACAGCAGTAGGATATTTCCCATCCTAACACTTAATTGGTAATCTATAGTAACTGATATAGATAATAAATAAAACAGTTAGAAAATAAAAGTTAGTCCCTAGTCCTGAACAACCCCCAGTCCTGGACGACCCCCAGAGTCTGGGCGGCCCCCAATCCTAGGCGGCCCCCAGAGTCTGGACGGCCCCCAGTCCTGGGCGGCCCCAGAGTCCGGGCGGCCCCCAGTCCTGGGCGATCCCCTCCGGGCGGCCCCCAGTCTTGGGCGGCCCCAGAGTCCGGACGGCCCCCAGTCCTGGGCGATCCCCAGAGTCCGGGCGGCTCCAGTCCTGGGCGGTCCCCAGAGTCCGGGCGGAGATCCCCAGAGTCCGGGCGGCCCCCAGTCCTGGACGGCCCCCAGAGTCCGGCGGCCCCCAGTCCTGGGCGGCCCCCAGAGTGGCCCCCAGAGTCCGGGCGGCCCCCAGTCCTGGCGGCCCCCAGAGTCTGAGCGGCCCCCAGTCCTAGCGGCCCCCAGAGTCTGGACGGCCCCCAGTCCTGGGCGGCCCCCAGAGTCTGGCGGCCCCCCTCCTGGGCGGCCCCAGAGTCTGGGCCCCCAGTCCTGGGCGGTCCCCAGAGTCTGGGCGGCCCCAGTCCTGGGCGGCCCCCAGTCCCGGGCGGCCCCCAGAGTCTGGGCCCCCCCTGGATGGCCCCAAATTGAGAATAATTCATGTCAGAACCACTAAACAGATAAACCGTCGTATTCGGAACAGAAATCGAGAAATATTAAACATCATAACGCTTAAATGGTTCGCATAAGACAAGACAAACACCAAAAGGAGACACTGAACCTCTATTTTAGAGCCAGATCCCTTTTCCTCACTCTGACGTCTCCACTAACCCTGACATTCCCTTGGGATAATCAAGGTCATCATGAAAATCCTTATCTTCATGAGCAAGTTTCTTAATATCCTTATTAAGCATTATCACTGAATGACCGTAGCAAGATGAACACTTATCCTACACGTGGACTCGGAAAATAAAAATAAAAAAAATAATAAACAAATTAGGAGATAAAAGGAGGAAGGAGAAGGAAGAAGGGACTTTTTTCTTCTTCCTGAAAGAGATCTCATAACAACAGAATCTGGTGATCCAGCATCAACAGATTGGCGCGCCAGGAAGGGGACATCGTCGGAGCAGTGAGACGTACCTGTTCTACGGTTCCGAAGATGAGCTCCAGATCTCTGGAAGAAGATCCTACTGATTGGTCTGGGGGGCATTTCGCCTCCCAACCATGATCTCGCAACTCTTGGCCCTTCTCAGCCGGCGTCAAACCCTCGGTTCCTTCCTCACCGGCCGGCTCCGGCTATTCCTCAAGATCCATTGCTGATCCTCACCCAACAAGTTCAAACTCTCGTGGGATGGTTCAGCAGATGCAAGAGACACTCTCGAGGAGCCCACAACGGCCGAGCGGCCTCTTGCCTAGGTCGGCTACTCCTGTTAGCCGACAATCAGCTCGAGGGAGATCTCCTCCGACAAAGCCTCTCCGCCCTTATTCTCCAGGAAGGCGGCGCTCCCAAGCTCCCAGACGGTTCGCGCTCTTGTCCCATTCCCCTACAGCCCACCTGCCGGGCGACGACGGGGGAAGGAACCTTATGGCCGCCGGTGGCGCCATCAGTCTCCTTCCAGTTCTCCTGAACCGGCTGAAGGACGTGACCGACAGAATGGAAAAGCGCCTTGAAGAGCAAGATCGTCGGCTGGAGAGCTCAGTCAAAGAATCAATAATCAGCCGGGGTCGGATTATGATGCCCGCCCCCCTCTCACTCGCGTATCATGGAGAACCCATTCCAAGGAGGTTTCGATTTCCTCAGCTTGACCCCTATGACGGCACCACTGATCCCCTAGATCATTTGGAAGCTATAAAGCTATCATGCAGGTCCAGGGGGCAACGGATGCCCTCTTATGCATTGCCTTCCCGGCCACCCTCCGCAAGGCGGCCGTGTCTGGTATTCTCGTCTGCCCTCACGAAGTATTGACTCTTTTCGGCAGTTGGAGAGATCTTTTCTGGCTCACTTCGACGCCTGTCGAAAAATTCCTCGGGTGGCAGACAGCCTATTCTCCGTGCACAGCAGGAAGGAGAATCTTGAAAGATTTTATAACTCGCTTCAAGGTGGCGGCCCTGGAAGTTATCATCTTGAAGATGCTGTGGCCACTCTGGCTTTAAAACGGGGGCTCCGACCCTCCCGTTTTACTTACTCTCTTGACAAAAGCCTCCTTCTTCTTATGCGATCTCCTGAGCCGCGCGCAGAAGTACATCCGCGCCGACGAAGCTGATTCATCCAGGAGAGGTGCACAGGGGAGGGCTAGCAAAAGACCCGCTCGCCCGGAGTTGGTCGGACCTCCTTCCAAGAAGCCTGAGCTCTTGCGCCGACCGACTGATCGCCGCAAGAATCAAGCTCCCAGGGAGGACCATCTTACACCCCTCTTGGCACCTCGAAGTCATATCCTTATGGAGATTGAAAACGAACCTTATTTGCGGCGTCCGCCCCCGTTGAAGAAGGGCACTGCCCGCGATAGAAGTCGCTACTGCCGTTTCCATAGGGATTATGGCCACGATACTGAAGAATGTCGGAATTTGAAGCAGGCCATCGAAGAGCTGATTCAGAGGGGATATCTGGGCAATATGTGCAGAAGAAAGAAGTTCCTCCTGTGCCGGCCTTGATGGGACCTCCTCCTGCTCAAGCTAGCATTGACAACACCCCAACAGAAAGATGGTGGGTATGATTTCTCGCGGAAAGGCTTCATCTTCCAAGAGACCAAGGGGAGTAGAAGTGTTAGATGATGTAATCCCTTCCTGAGGGAAATGTAGCGGGGGTAATCTTGTAAAGGATGATAGCGTCGTCGTTTCAATGACGATCGCTAGGCATCCTGTAAAAAGAATCTTAATAGACAGCGGGAGCTCCGCTAATGTGCTTACTTATGATGCATTTCTTCGGATGAGTCTATCTCTGGATTCTCTTCGGCCCGTAGCCATCCCTCTGGTTGGTTTCACTGGAGACTCCATCCGGGTGGAGGGCGAGATTACTCTGCCAGCTACGGCGGGTTCGCCACCGTGTCAAAGCACGGTTATGATGGATTTTCTGGTGGTTCGGGTTCCCTTGGCTTACAACGCCATTCTTGGTCGTCCCGGCTTGAACATGTTAGATGCAATTATATCTACCAAGCGCTTATTGGTGCAGTTCCCTACCAAGCAAGGGTCGGTGTGATGCATGGAGAGGTGGACTCGGTCAGACCTTGCTATCATTTAGCCCCTAGTCCCCAGATGGCTGATTCCTTCGGTTGCCGAGTCGTTCGACCCCAGGGAAGCTGAGCGGAGAGGAGAGCCAGCGGAACTTCTGATATCTTACCCACTGGGAGGTGACCCCACTAAGATCGTGCAGATCGGCGAGCTCCTTCCCCTTGAGGTCCGGGACCAGCTCCTAGCTTTCTTATCAATGAATGCGGATGTCTTTGCTTGGAAAATAACGGATATGGTCGGAATTCCTCCAGAGGTAATTACTCATCAACTTAATATTAATCCAAGCTGCCGCCCTATCCGCCAGAAGAAGAGGAGTTTTGCTCCTGAGCGGCATAAGGTCATTGATGCGGAGGTTGACAAGTTGCTTATGGCCGGTCATATCCGAGAAGCACGATATCCTGATTGGCTAGCCAATGTTGTTATGGTTCGGAAAGCCAGCGGAGGATGGAGAATATGCATCGACTACACAGATTTGAACAAAGCCTGTCCTAAGGACAGTTTTCCGCTGCCCCGCATCGACCAGTTAGTAGATTCGACTTCTGGTCATGAACTCCTTAGTTTCATGGATGCTTTCTCAGGGTATAATCAGATAAAGTTGGACCCCGCAGATGAAGAGCATACTTCTTTTATCACTGAGAAGGGTATTTATTGTTATAAAGTAATGCCCTTCGGATTGAAGAACGCGGGAGCTACATATCAGAGGCTGATGAACAAGGTGTTTTAAAGCCAACTCGGTCGGAATATGGAAGTGTATGTAGATGACATGTTGACAAAAAGCACATGCCACCGACCATGTCACTGACTGCAGGAAACTTTCCACAACCTCCGGCTCCATAGAATAAAGCTCAACCCCCGCAAGTGTGCATTTGGAGTTACAGCAGGGAAATTCTTGGGTTTCTTGGTCACCCGGCGTGGGATTGAAGCAAACCCAGAGAAAATTCAAGCCATCCTCAGTATGAGACAACCTATGTGTAAGAAGGAGGTGCAACAACTCACCGGGAGGATAGCAGCGTTAAGCCGATTCCTGTCCAGATCAGCTGAGAGATGTTTGCCCTTCTTTAAAATCCTGCGTAAAGCAGATGGCTTTGAATGGACAGATGAATGCCAACAAGCTTTTGAAGAACTCAAGGAGTTCTTGTCTACACCACCCCTGTTAAAGCCGGAGGAGGGAGAGAAGCTTTTTCTTTATCTGGCGGCTTCTTCGGAGGCCGTCAGTTCTGTTTTGGTGCGTATCGGCGACCATGCCGTTCAACGACCTGTATATTATACCAGCAAAGTACTTCATGGTCCGGAGGAGAGGTATTCTAAAGCAGAGAAAGTGATCTTCGCTCTATTCGTTTCTGCCGGCGACTCAGGCCTTATTTCCAAGCTCATCCTATAGTCGTCCTCACTGATCAACCTCTCAGAGCTATTTTGTCGCGGCCCGACACTTCTGGCCGGTTAGCCAAGTGGGCCATCAAACTGGGAGAGTTCGACTTATCATTTCAACCCAGGGCATCTTTGAAATCTCAGGTTTTGGCTGATTTTCTAGTAGAATGCACCTGGTCTGAACAGCCTCAAGAAGAACTTCCCCGAATCTTTTAGATGAGGATCATGAAGCCTGGGTCCTCCATGTTGATGGGGCCTCTAACTCACAAGGCAGCGGAGCTGGACTCATTCTCGCTAGCCCGGAGGGCACGATAGTAGAATATGCTCTTCGATTTCTCTTTGAGGCCACCAATAATCAAGCTGAGTATGAGGCTTTGCTGACCGGAATCAAGCTAGCGCATGGAATGGGAATCAGAAGTCTTCGAGTCTTCACCGACTCACAGCTCATTTCCGCCCAAGTATCAGGAGAGTATGAGGCCCGTGACCCTATCATGTTTCAATATCTGAAAAGTTAGATATTGGTTCCCTTATTGGATCACTTTGTTATTAATTATATACCCAGAGGCGAAAATGCTAGGGCCGACATGTTGGCCCGATTAGCTACCTCCATGGATAGTTCTATGGGGAAGACCTATATTGAGTATCTGGAGGCACCTAGCATCGAAGCTACTGAGGAAGCCTGCCCATTATCCAAAAAGAAACCTGGATGGAACCTTATGTCCGGTATCTAAAAGACGGCGTTCTCCCAGTTGATCTTGAAGAAGCTAAGCTGCTTAAGCGGAGGGCTTCTAAATTTGTACTATTAGAAGGTCAACTTTATAAAAAATCCTTCTCTCAGCCCTCCTCAAATGTGTTAGTTCAGTAGATGCTGATTATGTCCTTAGGGAAATTCATGAAGGCATCTGTGGGAATCATTCTGGAGGACGATCTTTAGCACGCAAGGCTCTCCGACAAGGATACTACTGGCTCACCATGCAAGAGGATGCAACAGAATTAGTGAAAAGATGTGATTCATGCCAACGGTATGCCTACATTCAACGGCAACCATCTTCTCAGCTAAGTTCTCTTTCTTCCCCCTGGCCCTTCGCTCAGTGGGGTATGGATATCCTCGGCCCTTTCCCCCTGCAACAGGACAGCGCAAATTTCTACTAGTGGCCATTGATTATTTTACTAAATGGGTCGAGGCTGAAGCACTCGCCAAAATTACTGAGGCTAAAGTTAAAACCTTTTTCTGGAAAGCCATTATTTGTCGCTACGGCATCCCACACACTCTTATCACTGACAATGGCCGACAGTTTGACAACAACGCCTTTCGGACTTTCTGTGCTGACCTCGGTATCGTGCAACGTTCACCTCCGTCGGCCATCCACAATCTAACGGAGAGGCTGAGGTTACAAATCGCATGATATTACGAGGGCTAAGAACTAGATTGGATACATCCAAAGGAAGGTGGGTAGAAGAGCTCCCGAGTGTACTCTGGGCATACCATAACACCCAGAACACCGACAGGGAGAAACACCATTCAACCTGGTTTTTGGTTCCGAAGCTGTTATTCCCGTTGAAATTGGCTTGCCAAGCGGCCGAGTGGAGGCATATAATGAAGCGGACAACCTCCCTAGCTTAAGAGCCAGTCTTGACCTCATCGATGAAGCAAGAGATCAGGCTCGAATTAAGATGCAGCATACCAACAACGGGTAGCGAGGTATTACAATACCCGCGTCCGTCCGAAGACTTCCGTCAGGAGACTTAGTTCTAAGAAGAGCTTCGGTATCCAAACCAATGGAAGGGGGCAAACTATCCCCTAACTGGGAAGGACCCTATCGGGTAAGAAAGGTTCTTCACCGTGGAGCATACCAGCTTGAAGATCTAGACGGACAACTAATTCCCCGAACATGGAATGCAGACAATCTTCGGCAGTATTACCAGTGATGTAATGTATTTACGTAAATGTTAAATAAGTCTGTACTTTTGAACACATATCTTTCAATAATTCTCAGAACGGCTCGGCGGCCCTACGGTCCAAAGGACACCCCCAGGCCGGTGTAACTCACCCCTGAGGAGGTTCAAGTCCTTGACTTAAGCGGCCTCGACCACGACAGCGGCTCGACGGCCCTACGGTCCAAAGGACACCCCCAGGCCGGTGTAACTCACCCCTGAGGAGGTTCAAGTCCTTGACTTAAGCGGCCTCGACCACGACAGCGGCTCGACGGCCCTACGGTCCAAAGGACACCCCCAGGCCGGTGTAACTCACCCCTGAGGAGGTTCAAGTCCTTGACTTAAGCGGCCTCGACCACGACAGGCGGCTCGACGGCCCTACGGTCCAAAGGACACCCCCAGGCCGGTATAACTTGCCCCTGAGGAGGTTCAAGTCCGTGACTCAAGCGGCCCCAAACCACGATAGACGGCTCGGTGGCCCTACAGTCCAGAGACGCCCCCCCGGTATGACTCACCCTGGTATAAATCCTTGGCTCGAGCAGCCTTGACTTAGATGGTTTTGAGTCACGCCCATAGGCTCGGTTACCCTCGAGGTTTCTAAACACTAAGTGGCCCCACAATCCTAAGAGCTTCGTGCTTCCTTGAACCTAGGATTAGCTCCCCTGCAGGGGCCCCTAAACTGCCTTATCAACATTCAAGGACTTACATCTTAATACAACACACCGGAAAACGACCCGAAGACTATGCCAACTCGTGGACGGATTCCCCAAAATAGGAATCAAGGATTAAGCAGATGAAATATTGAGTAACACCAAATAAATAAAGAGTAACATCTGCTCATTTAAAGTTAATCTACTAGGAAACTTTATAAAGTCTCGTCAATAGACAGACATTCATTACAAAAAGAGGTCCTTTAAAAGGACCAAGGCAAGGATAGAAAAACTAAAAAGTCAAAATAAATTTAGGCATCCTCAATCAATTCTCTGAATGCCCTTCTCTGTATTGGGATCGGAAGCCGGCTCCTCAGTAAGAGGCATTTCTGCAGCAGGATCTTGGTCGCCGCCACCCTCCCGCCACGTCTTCGACCTCCATATCAGGAATTTCTTCGTCGTCCACGGGTCGAAAACGTTCAAGGTCCTTTAAGTTGAAGTGTCGGGCTAGTATCCGTTTACACCTCTCAAAGCCTTGAACAAAGGCGTCTAGGGCGGCCTCCTGGAACTCCGATTCAAAATCCGGGGAGCCCTTGTACTCCTTGATTGCATCCCGGCTTTGGCTTCGGCTATGGCCACCTTTTCTTGAGCTTCAACTTCGGCCGCGGCCACCTTTTCTTGAGCTTTGGCCTCGGCCACAGCTATCTTCTCCCGGGCCTCGGCCTCGACCGCAGCTATCTTTTCCCGGGCCTCCGTCATCACTGTTGCAACTCTGTCGAGAGCGTTCTTAGCATCTTTCTCGGCTAGAACCAATTTTCTACAGCATCGCGAGCGTAGCTTCCGCGTTATCTGCTCGATTTTCCGTATGTTCTAGCCTAAGAGTAGTTTCTTTTAACCTCTCTTCCGTTGGCAACAACTTCGCCCGAACCTCAGACAGTTGAGCATCTAAGCTCTGCAGCTCCATTTCCGCCTTTCTCCGCCAGGTCGATAATCCTCCCGAATAACCCGAAGGTCGTGTAATGCTTTTGATTCTCGGGCCTTCGTCTCCACCAATTCTTTGTCTAAGCTCACACTCCGAGACTTGGCCTTGTTTAAGTCTTCGCGCAGTACAAAAAGGCCATTAGACATCTGCAAAATACATTCAGTGAATGCCCAAATTCGATAATCACAAAGAGAAAAGGTCGAAACTTTACCTGAAGCGCAGCTGTGAACATGGTGTCAAATGCCTCTTCTTGTGTTACCTTCCTCATTTTATCTTGGAACCTGGGATCGCGAGTTTAAGAACTGTCTCCGACAAGCAACTTTTGTACCCAGCGCCCTGATTAGGCGGTTGAGGAGATGGAGATAGATTTCCTAAAGCATCTGGGGAGCGGGGCAGGAACGCCCACTTCCTTTGACGACGAAGGACCTGGCAATCAATTTCGACTGCTTCCGCACTCCCTACAGATCCCCCAGCGCTTAGTGGGGGATGGAATGACTCCGGAAGCTCCCTCTCAGGGTCTCCTATCGGGATCCCCGTTGGAGGACTCGTCTCTCCTTCACTATCTTCTATCAGGTCGCTTCGGGAATAGCCGCCGGAGGCTGGGCCTGAAATCCGATCCTGACTGACGGGGCTTTTTAGGTTCGTTCCCTGCCGCGCCATGCTCGCTCCTCTCTCTCTTTCGAAGGTTTGATACCAAAAAGTCTGAGAAAACTTCATTGCTGCTGAACATAGGTTAGCTAAAAAAGACACCAAATAGGTTAGCTAGGAATACAAAGAAAGAAAAGAGAGAGATGAATTCTTCGAGGCTCACCGGGCGCTGCAGCCAGCGACACCGGCACGAACGCAAGCCTCCCGGAGATTATCCTCCGATAGCAATTCTTTACTAGGGGGAATAATGTAGAGATTAGAGTGTTGAAAAGCTCGCGGTCTCTCTTCAACACTCGCATTCTGGTTAGAACTGTATCCGGGATACCCCAACCTACACCCAACCCCTCCAGATGTGCATAGAAAAACCGAGATTTCCACCCTTTGATCTTAGAAGGGAGATTAAGCCTAAGAACCCTTTTAGGCCTCGATGCGAAACTCCACCACCCATCCCTGACTGGGTTTCGAATCCTATATAGTGTTCTAAATAAAGAAAGTCTAGCGGAAGCTCCATGAAAAGAACAAAGTACTAGAAATGAAAATATAATACGAATAGAATTAGGAGTAAGCTGTGCGGGGATAAGGCGATATCGGTTCAATAAGTTTACAAAAAAAGGATGTAAAGGCAGTCGTAGACCACCCTTAAAAAACTCTTCATATAAAGCGACCTTACCTGGTCGCGCTAGAGTGACCCTATCCTCAGGAAGGGGAACGGAGAGCCGAATGTCATCAGGGATCCCGAACTGGGCCCTAAGGTTCCTGAGATCCTGAGAGGATATAACAGAGGCAATGTCCGTCGGTCTAGCCAATGTAGAAACAATTGCGGGAGGCCCTACCTCACGACTGGTAGACGAAGAGGAAATCCTAGGGGACTGAGATAACAACCTAGACACGGGCTGTACGGACCGAGCGACGGGTTGATCCCCACGGATGGTTACCCCTCCCAGAGCCTGTCGACGTGCTTGAAGAATCTCCTCTCGGGAGGGCTCAACCAGGGGGCCCTTACCTTTCTTATCTACGGAGGAATCCATAAAGAGAGAAAGGGGAAATGAAGTCGACTGACCTGGGTTTGAAGAGGTAAAAAACGCAGGAGGATACACAAAATCGAAGATTAAGGGAAAGGGATGGCTCCCCCTTTTTATATATATATATATCAGACGCGACGCCTCAAGCACCGCAAGGACACGTGGTAGTCCATCAGTGGAGCCGGACAAACGAAAAGGCGCTATCCTCTTAGAGATAGGCGCCTCCCCTTCTTTCTCCCCTTTTTTGAAATGTCACTTATCACGTACTGGACGTTTTGAAATTCGAATTTTTCCGCCCTTCTCCCTTGCACGTGCATGACACACTTGAATACAAGGAAGATGGCGAGGGGGCATATGATATACATAATAAATAAAACAGTTAGAAAATAAAAGTTAGTCCCTAGTCCTGAACAACCCCCAGTCCTGGACGGCCCCCAGAGTCTGGGCGGCCCCCAGAGTCTGGACGGCCCCCAGCCCCCAGTCCTGGGCGATCCCCAGAGTCCGGGCGGCCCCCAGTCCTGGGCGATCCCCAGAGTCCGGGCGGCCCCCAATCCTAGGCGGTCCACAGAATCTGGACTGCCCCCAGTCCTGGGCGGCCCTCAGAGTCTGGGCGGCCCCCAGTCCTGGACGGCCCCCAGAGTCTGGGCGGCCCCCAGTCCTAGGCGGCCCCCAGAGTCCGGGCGGACCACAGTCCTAGGCGGCCCCCAGAGTCCGGGCGGACCCCAGTCTTCGGCGGTCCCCAGAGTCCGGGCGGCCGCCAGTCCTGGGCGGTCCCCAGAGTCCGGGCAGCCCTTAATCCTGGACGGCCCTCAGAGTCTGGACGGCCCCCAGTCCTGGACGGCCCCCAGAGTCTGGACGGCCCCCAGTCCTGGGCGGCCCCCAATCCTGGGCGACCCCCAGAGTCTGGACGGCCCCCAGTCCTAGGCGGCCCCCAGAGTCTGGACGGCCCCCAGTCCTGGGCGGTCCCAGAAGTCTGGGCGGCCCCCAGTCCTGGGCGGTCCCCAGGACTGGGGGCCTGGGCGGCCCCCAAAGTCTGGGCGGCCCCCAGTCCTGGGCGGCCCCAGAGTCTGGGCGGCCCCCAGTCCTGAGCGGCCCCTAGAGTCTGGCCAACCCCCAGTCCCGGGCGGCCCCCAGAGTCTGGACGGCCCCCATTCCTGGGTGGCCCCCAAATTGAGAATAATATTCATGTCAGAACCACTAAACATGATAAACCGTCGTATTCGGAACAGAAATCGAGAAATATTAAACATCATAACGCTTTAAATGGTTCGAATAAGACAAGCACTGAAACACCGCCGTTTATCTAGAAAAAGGAGACATTGAACTTCTATTTTAGAGCCAGATGCCTTTTCTCGGACTCTGACATCCCCACTAACCCTGACATTTCCTTGGGATGATCAAGGTCATCATGAAAATCCTTATCTTCATGAGCAAGTTTCTTAATACCCTTATTATTCATTATCACTGAATGACCACGTAGCGAAAAATAAAATAATAAAAGATGAACACTTATTCTACACGTGGACCTCAGAAAATAAAAATAAAAAAAAATAATAAACAAATTAGGGGGATAAGAAGGAAGGAGGAGAAGGAAGAAGGGACTTTTTTTCTTCTTCCTGAAAGAGATCTCATAACAACAGAGGGATCTGGTGATCCAGCATCAACAGTAACCTATCTGACATCTCACAAAATATCCTCAGGACGTCAAATCATGAAACCTGATAGAGTTATGAATCAAATCAAAAAATTATCCATGTGTTCCTATGAGTAAACCTGATAGAGCTATGAATCAAAACAAAAAAATTATCCATGTGCTTCCTATGAGTAAACCTGATAGAGCTATGAATCAAAAGAGAGGCTTAAAAGAGAAGAAGAAATCATGCCACACTATTCCTCAGTTTCTGGTCAAGCGCATCCAGTGCATAGAAAAATACTGACGCAAAGTCGGATTCAAGGTGTGAAAGGAACTGTTTTCTAGAATATTGAAGTACATATAATGATACAAACTTCTTTGCAAAATAATAACTAGAGATTTTGAGGGAGCAGAATACAGAAAGAACCCAAGTGCAATTGATTCCACCAAAATAACACACTAACAAAAGCTCAGCCTGATTTCAGGAAATGATGAACCCACTCTAAATCCAGCTGCTGCTCCATGTCCACATGTAAAGTCCGACCACCCTTCACAAATAGCAGCTATTTTTCCCCATGGGAAAATTATCTAAAGCAAAAGAAGAAAAAACATACCAAATATGATCCAGGGATGACTGATTATTCACACTTGATTGATCTGTATATGTGACGGACAAACAACAAGGCCGCACGGAAACCAATGGCCCCAAGCATGAGGAAGAAACCATAGCAGATGCAAGCCATGTACCCAAAGAAGAACGAAGTTTGCATAAAACCAGACATGTCTGACCGAGCATAGTAGTAGTACAAGCAGTACCCATATATGAATAAACCAGTTGATCCTCCACAAATGAATGCCCTGCATCAGAACAACCAGACAAAAGGTTTCGGCATTCAAAGACGTTCACATAAACAGAATTGGAGATGCATCCCTGTTTTACAGAAGCTCTACATGAACAAAGTGCAATCAGCAGCATGGTGTGCCAACTAGCTCATGCACCTGGGACCTAAATCAGTATCCCATGGCCATCCAAGAAAGCAATTTCTCACAATGCCAAGCAGTCAACAAGAAAGCTCTACTTGAAGCTATTGTAAATTCATCATTTGCATATACCAAGCCAGGTTTAAATTCTGAAGAAAAGGCATTGCAGAGGAACCACTATCTATAGATTTGTTAAGAGTTTGCAAATCCATCCATCACCAAGAGGAGGTATATTTTCAATTGAAAAACTATACACACACCGTATGAAATAAGCAATCTGGGCAACTGATCTTTGTTAGCCCATTTTAATAAAAGTATAATGCTTGTATTCATTACGCTATTTTGTTGGAGAAAAGTTAAGGATCAGATTAATTGAATCTTCCTTTTGGACATACCTAAAATAATGCAGAAAGTGGAAGAAGCTAAGAGGAAGAGACAATAATATGCATATGCTTCTAAAAAGACAGTTTATATATTTAACTACTGAATTTAATCTTATATTATTTTAGAGCAAAGCTATCACTACCCAATGCTGCATGGAAATAAGATGTAAGAATTATAAATAACTTTAACAATGTTGCTGTTCCAAAAACCTACACACATTTTGGACACTCTCGAGTTCAACTTTAAAAAACTTTCTAAGACAGCCCTTCAGCATTGGCCAGGTCCAAAGAATGATAATATTCAAATTCTATCAGTGAACTAGGCATGTTATAGTTCACAAACTCCATATAATTTAAAGGCAACTGCATTTAATGAAACCCAGGAGACAATAAGTACTATCTTCAAATAATAAGATCATGGTGGCAAGTATCTCATACTATGTCATCTGCTAAGCTAACAACAAAATAGAACAGAAACCCTATATCCTAACAATAAAATTTTGAAGCTTCAGTGCAATGTCATGGTCGACATGTTTTATCTGATATTCATGAAAGTCAGACATGCAAATAATACAAGATCAGGACACAGTCACTACATGCATTAACAGCGTCCCCTATATCAAACTTAAGTTATGGTCCATTCTTTTAAGTAACATTTTACCCACTAGTCAGAAAACAAATTTGTTCAGAAATAGATTAAATTAAAGCAACAATGGAGCACAATTTCTTTATAAAAAAATGGCGTTCTATCATTAAATAAGAAGCCAAAAAAAAATGAATCACCCTAAATGTTTCCGTTTTAATGCAATCACAACAGTATTTTTAGTGGTCAAATGAAAAGATAATTTGGAAATACTTGAAAGAGAAAAAAGATTACAATGGAGCTGGCACAGAGTAATGGATTCAAGCTAATAATGTTCGACCAAACGTGCTCCACTTATCACCACAACTGACTACTTTTTCTGATTCACACATCTATAAGTTTCCAGTTCATCTATGAAAAATATGAATCTCGAATTTGCTAATTTAAGGTTTCTAAATTCACTAGACATCACATATGATTACTAGGCATTTAGTTAGTCAATTATTAGAATGTCCAGAAATCTACTATTTCCTTGCATTCGTTTGAACATATGCTTCATACCAAATTCTAACTTCTAAAAAGCTATTTAAAACAGATCCCCTGTCCATAACATATTGGCTCATCAAAGTCCACTACCTAAGCTCCTCTTAGGCACTTTTAGCTTGCTGGCTAGCAACAAATCCCTTCAAAGCTTGTGAAATGTACTGAATGTTCGTATCTCTCACACATAGAACATCAACTTGATCAATTTTACAAATAAGAAATTTTAGGGCCTTTGGTATCGCTTTTGTTTTCAATTTTTTATTTTTAAAAATAAAAATATGAAATCCGATGTAAAAAAAAATATGTTTGGTTATATTGTTTTCATTTTTTTATTATTAAAAGTAACTTTCATTTATGAAATGTGAAAATTTTCATTTTTTCACTTCTACATTTTTTTTAAAAGAAACTTTTAGAAATCAAAATAACCTTTCGGAAAAGTAACCTTCTAAAAGTGCCTCCTGCTATAAAAGATAAAAAATAACAGTAGCTACCAAACAAATTTTCGTTGTTAGAATTATAAAAAGAAAAAGCAAAAGTAACTACCAAACATATTTCTGTTGTCGGAAATATAAAAAAAAAATGAAAACAGAATTTTTGTTTCCATTTTTTAAACCAAAAAAAATTGACAGCGATACCAAATGCAGCCTTAAAATTTACATATTACCGCAGCACTATTGTATTTTTGTTTTCCTTCAGACTTCTTATGATTGAATATTCATTTTATTGCACTGGATTACCTGTATCTTAAGCCATCTAGACTCAAGCAAATATCAATCTGATTTGAAGTTCTAACTTTTATGACCAAATCAGACTCAGAAGTCCATTATCTAGAACACAGATCAGAAAACTTATATAACCAACACGTTGGCTAATATGTGAATTCATGTATAAATTCAAACCAAAGGTTCCACAATATCCACTAATAGGCACTAATAGAGTTGAAATGAACAAGCATTTGTAAAGCTGCAAGTAACACTAATACAACTGTAGATACTAGCATTAACTTCTAGTGGATGAGCGTGCACAGGAAAAAAAAAAGCATAAAATATAGAGAAAAGATGGATTTCCATTCTGAATTCCTCACAACATCCATATCATGTAGACACCCTTCACTTTAACTAGCATGGATAAGCTTCAGATAAGCTAAATATTTCGAATTCAAAAGTGCTTAAATTTTACAGTTTAAGCTATCCAAGAGCCAAGATACCTCTAATTTCATCCCCTGGCTTCCCTTTCCCTGTCATGCACACCATAAATGACTCCACAAACATTTTTTGTAGGATCTAAGATTTACCAGCCCTTATGCCACTTTTCTCCATAAATATGGAGGGAGTGAACATGTGGGCAGTAACAAACATGAGGAGATGCAAAAAGATAATTCGTGATCCCAAATTGAAAAGTTCAATGCAGGATCCATAACTACTCAACAATTCATTATTAGATCAATTTCCCCCAGTAGAAACAATGGAAATGAGTGCGATTCATGAACAACGAAAATAGATTGTGGCAAGAAACAAGTTGAAGAACTTGGAGGAGAGAATTTTGGAGTTGTGTATTTGATATATACAAAACTTTTTAACTTCAAAAGTTACTTTTAGTGGTAATCTCACTAATAGAAAGCATTCATGGCAGCATCACTGGCATTTCCCTAAACAGAATAAATGCAATATTTAAGCTTGAATAGATTAAGTTCCTAAAAATTAGCAACAAAACGTGATCAAGAAAAAAGAAAGGAAAAAAACTCATTAAGGGCCTTGTCATACCAAGAAAATGTTACGAGCCTAGGAGGATCTGAAACCATCAGATATGTAGATGATATGAAATGCCTACCAAATCAATGAATAAAAGAAAAATATATGGCTTACCTCCACCACCATTCATGATCTTCAGCAGCAAGTTGAAAGTAGGTCAATGCAACAGTTATGAAGGCAGTGACAATGAGAAGAATGATAAAGACTATAAAGAGGATGCTGTAGATTGTGTAAATTCGGTGGCCCCAGACACTTGCAAATATGTAGTAAAGTTCAATATAAATGGCACTAAAGGGTAGAAAACCAGCCATTGCCATCTGTGGAATGGTTCCTCGGTACCAAGGCAGAGGTGGGATCTCTCGAGGATATTTGGTGGTACGACAAGGAGCCTGGAACTCTGCCTTACTGTTCTTGCCAGCAACCCCACCCAGAACAAGCAAAGGAGAAGTTACCAGTGTCCATATGAGAAGAATCACTAGAATAGTGCCAAATGGGAGTGCTGCTGTAGCACTGTATATAATGGCAACAGTGTTCAGAAAGCAGAATGTCAGGAACAGAGGCCCGCAAAACAGGCACCCTGTCAACAGCAAATTCCTTACCTGCAAACAGAAATGTGAAAAATAGTAACTACAAATAACTCCATTTATATGTCACATGCATTTTATTTGCAGGTGTTGCATGCGTTTGAAAAGCAATTGCATGTGAAGATTAATGCATGAATGAGAAAAATGAAACATGAAGAGAGCAATGAAAAAGAAAATTAAGCACGCACCCAGTTTCTTCCTTCAAGCTGAAAATAGAAAGAAGTAGAAGTATAACCAGCTATGCCAGATGTAAGTGCGTAGATGACAACCAGTGCAGTGAAAAGAGCACCTCGATTGTAAGGGTAGAATACCCCAACTAAAGCAAGAATAAAAATGAAAATTGCACTGCCAAGTATGCCAAGAAAAAACAGTATGAGGAAGAGAAGGATAAACAAATCATAGTTTGCTAGAAAAGATTTGGACATCTAAATATGTGATACATCCATTAACAGAACATTTTATTCATCATTCAATGCATTCAGAGAAACAAAATAAAACAATTCAAGATTTATATCAGAAGCTTACAGAGCAAATAGCTGAGTGCCAGAACCAACACAAGCAGCAAAGAGTGACTTGTGCTTTGGGAACCTAAAGACATCCCCATGAATATATTTCCATCCAGTCTCTTCTTGGTCTTCAGTGGATTCCTCATCATGAGCATACCTTTGGTCATAGAAGAAAGATTAAGAATGTTAGACAATTCAGAGATATATAATCAGTTGTGACAATGATTTTAAGCATATAAAAAGAGCAGACAGATTAATCTATTGTTCTCCTTCTCTAGCATGCACAGAAACATGCCATCATGAACAGCACAACACCTAATGGAAATCAATTCCTGTTCCATAAATTCAATTGAACACTTGATACTAAAAGGCTCAGAAATTACGAAGAACATAGTTTATAGATTTAGCCTTCATCTAGCACCAGCATATATCTTCCAAGTGTAGCACTACAAGATAATACTCCACGTGCACAAACAACCCCGTAAACCATATAAGTGTTGGTCTCCAGACTGTCTCATCTGAGGCTATATCAGGTCTGTATTGGGACATGTCATCTGGCAAGGATTTGTACTTACCAATGGTGAACGTACTGTGATTCATACGATTTTCTAATATGTCACTGCCATTCTCATACCTTATATAGTTAAAAATAGATAGCTTTGTATATTTTCCTTTTTTGTTTTGGCACAGGACTTTTAGGCCATCAAAGCTTCTTAACTTGTTATTTTTAAAAATTTAAACAATTGGTCGTAGAATTTCAAAATTATGCCAGATACAGAATCCTAATGGGTGCTTGACTTCAAAACAGTAAGCAAACAAGGACTTAAACATCTAAGCAACGACTTTGCATGAAACCTCTTTAGCACATAATCTAATATTTTAATACAAAAATTTTCAAAATCATGATTATCTAGATAATATTGTACAATGTTTATCAACATGCTTTTATGTAATCGTCCTAGCAACTAGCATATTTTGTTGGTGTCATGTCTCATAAGTTGCTATGTAACTTCAGCACATATTAATTGCTGTCCAGTGGAAAGCATACAAAGTGGAATATAAAATATAGCATATTATATATAGGACTGGTACACTGCAATATTATTATAATATACAATAATGGTATATTATCAAATCAGTTGCTATTTCCAATACTTGCAGCCTATATATACATATGATATACTTTTCAAAAAATCTATGATGGCCTCCTACATATGTATGATGAAGTATACTCAGGTCAACAAAAAGAGTCCGATGAAGTATACTCAGGTCAACAAAAAGAGTCCAAAGAAATGTGTTGCAATGATATGTATGTCAATGCTCGATCATATGAAAACAGCAATCAAAATTCATTTAGTTTTGGTAGCGTTCTTAAACTTTATTTGAAAAAAAAAATCAAGTTTTATAGATTCTATCTCATATATAATTATATTGCTCTTAGCATTCTAATGATTTTCTATATAATTTCTATATCTCATGAGCAACCTGAAAATTGCCATGCACAGACTAAACATGGCAAAGATAATGCAAAACAGTGATATAAAATAAAATAAAGAAATGAAAACATTCTCACTTGACAAAGTCATTCTTTAGCACCCGCATGAGAATCGTGGCAAGGAATCCAGTCAGCAAAAGAACCGTGACACAAGAGTTAATGATTGAGAACCAATGAATTTCCAAGTGGTGCGGCAGTGATGAAGTCTGCGAATACTTATCCATTCTGTTTTCAAAGGCTGTGTTTGTCTCCTTCCACTTCACTGAATACAAGAACTCCACCTTAATTTCCCTGTCCTTAGTGACATCAGCCAATGCATTAGGATCTGTGTGGGCATTGATCTCAATCACACGGTCACCATTATATAAGACATCAAAGTGGATATGCCTGTAAAGATAGTATTTGTACTCATTCTCATCAGTCTTGCCTTCCCTGTCAACCTTCCCAATGAATCCCCAAATGGGAAGGTCATCGTAATACATCTGAAAGTAGTAGTCCTTGAGACTGCACTCCTAAATTTGGCCACATCTTCCTTCGTCAGCTTCTTCTTGCATACCACTTTGGAGTCCAGGTCGACACGGAAGTCAAGCTTGAATGGAGCATCAACCAGGCGGTCCCCATTCAGCACTTCACCAAGAGCTTCTGATTTTTCCTTCACATGTTCTGTTTCCACACATGGTTCATAAAACAAACTATGCATGCTATGAAACATCGGAAACATAAAATAAGGTAGGATGTAACCAGACCTGGAGTGCAGAAGGGAAGATCAAAGTACCGATATGTCTCACTGAAACAAGAAACATATGAGTGCAATTAGGAATCCAAGTCAAAGAAGAAGCAATGGAGATTGCAGTGAAGGTCATCCAACAGCTATATCTTGACAAAATGGCCAATTCACATAATCTCAAAATCAATAATAACGACCCATATTCCGACAACAATTAAACAAGACCTATTAGATCTGAGCAACCTCAGGGGAAAAACTTTTTTTTAAGAAATTTCTTCTATTTTAATGGACCAACAACGTCACACACAGGCATTCTCCATAATGTCGAAACTAATCGAATAATTATCAAACTTTTACGTCTAAATATTTGTACGGCTTCAGTGTACAACAGCTACCAATTCCCCATTACCCATCAAGTACAGATGTTCCTCAAATTGAAATCCCCAAACTAATCCAAATCCACCTAAAAGAGAGCAAATCAGATTTTCAAAAAAAAAAAAAAACTCCATAAAAAAATAACCAGACAGATCCCTTATTAACCCGGCAGGGCATCTAGACCCTAGATCTCGGAGATCAGGAAAAGACGAGAAGAGATCCAAAGCCAATTCAGCCACAATAAACTTAAAACGGGGGAAGAGATGAAACCCTACCTGGGGTTGTGGAACGGGCCGACCTTGTTGGCGTACAGAGGAACAGCATCCCTTGCCTTGTATCGGTGATCGGACGCGTCAGCCGCCACGCCGGCGATTCCAATATAAAGAAAGAAGACTACTGCTACCGCAAAATTCATCGCCCTCTTCTCCCCCATCTATACCACCCTCTATCTCTGGCTCGCCCGTGGTCTTGTCCTTCGACGCGATAAGTGTTTTATAAAGCAGCGAGGTTCGGTGAAAGGGGACCTAACAAAAACCGGACGCATGATATGATTTTTTTTTATTTATGTCCTGGGCCCCGAGTGCCTTAAAAAGAGGGCGAGCAAAGGTCTGGTGGATCTTCGGAGCTGAGCGTTGCTAAAGTTGAATCCCGTCGGTCCGCCTCCGTTGGACGGCCGACTAAACGGAAGGAGGCGGCCAGCTTGTGGCCGGTCCGTTTCCATTTGAGCCGGTTTGCTGTGGGCCAGGGACCTGGTGGCACAGTTGGGTTGTTGGCAACCACATCCGCAGTCGCATCCGCATGTAGGCGAGGAGATTAAAGTGGAATCGGGTCCGTAGATACTTGGGATGGCAAATCTATTAGCTCTAAATGAGTGCTATATTGGATGATCAAACGATCAAATGAGTGCTGTCATGCCTACAAACAGGTGAACCAAGTGAGGGATTATCCTACTCTTGTATCCAAATACACTTATGCTTCTATTTCTTAACACTATTGATCCATCAGTCTGTGTACTACATTGTAAAAGGTTTGTACCCGTATCTTAGTCATCCACCTGCGGGATGTGATATCTCGCCTTATTTTTGCCAAACAGGAGGCCTTTATCAGATGGCGTAGTATTTCAGATAATATCGTTATAGCCCAAAAATTTATGCATAATCTTTAGAGAGCTTCTGCCAGACAATGCCTCATGGCTGTTATTGTCGCATAAATCTTTCTCTGACTCGGGTGCGCTTCTGGCTCCTGATCAGACATCGATCTGCCGTCTCGGGATGAACCTGCAAGACAGTCCACACGCATAGGGTGTGGGGTTACCCTCTGCGGAGGACCTTGACGCCCAAGTCAGTGGAGATTCACAGCAAGCAGATGTGAGGAGAAACTCTCACAGAGAGATGTTCCTCCGGCTCTCATGAGAGCTCTGATGGAATAAAAAATGAATGCGTAAGGGGTTGTCTTAGAGTTCTTTTGTGCGCGTACCTGAGAGGTTGGAATGCTATAGTATTTATAGGTGATCACCTGATTCCTGGGACGTGCCCTGGATGGGGTCTGAAAACTGTTAGGATTCGAATTAGGTTTGTTATGAGGCCGGTAGGGTCCGTATCTTGTCAGTTAGAGAATCGACGGCTGGAAGAGCTGGTTGATACCTTGAGGCTCGATGATCACATAGACCTAGGCCACTCTCGCAGATCCTAGGCTACCTCTGGGCATGATTCGCCGCTAGAAATCTTATTCAGTTATGGTGAATTTGAACCCTCCCGCGCCAGATTCCACAGAGGTATTTGAATGCCGTGGTTCGGTCAGAATAAGGAATAACCTTTTTCGAAGTGTAAAATAGATCGCTTGAATGACCGAGGAATGGCTCGGCTCGGATGGCCGAAGTGTAAGGATAGCTCGGGTTACCGAGGAATGAGGATAGCTCGGCTCGGATGGCCAAAGTATAAAGGTAGCTCGGCTCGGTGGCCGAAGTATAAAGGTAGCTCGGCTCGAGTGGCCGAAGTATAAAGGTAGCTCGACTTGGATGGTCGAAGTATAAAGGTGGTTCGGGTTGTCAGGGTGATCCGACTTGATCAAAGCTGATTTGACCTTGTCGCTAGAATGTTATGCCAGCTGGCTAGCTGGCTAGCAGGGTGTTTGGATTGGGCGCGACCCCATCGCCAATGTGAGCAGTCAATAATGCAATGACATTTTACCCCTCATCACATGCCCCCCACTCCCTAGTCCGAAGTGTAAGTTCGGATATAGGGAGTAGAATTCGAAGCAATCTTATTTGGGGATTCAAAAAGGCGGGCAATGATCTCGTAAATGACGAGCCGTTGTTTCGTCATCATTTTTCACCGCAGCTCGAGAAGGAAACGCCTCATTTCCAACAAGCCGCGATAGCGGAAGTTTCACGTGGCGGGAATCCTTTATTTCTGGCGCCTGTATCGGGATCTTTGGCATCTAGGGCTTTCTTTCTGAAGTGCTTATTTAAAGAGGGCTGAGGCGGCGTTCCTTCTGCAATGCCCCTTTGTCCCTGCCGCAGAGTTTTCGCTCCCTCTTTGTGCCCTTGCTTGTTGTTCGTGTCTTACCCCCTATTCAGCCAACATGAGTGGTCAGGCGATGTTGCTTCTAAGGTAACCCTAGACGATCTGGATAGGATCCGTCGCCATTATAGAGTTCCTCTGGATGTAGTCTTATGGGTGCCGAGGACCGAGCACCGGGTTTCAACGAGTTGTGCTGGGGAGTCTTCTTCTACGAGGAGAGCTTGAGGGAAGGTCTCTGATTCCCTCTTCACCCGTTGATACAGAGGTGATGAGGTTTTACAACATATGCCCAACGATGGTGGCTCCGAATAGCTGGCGCAATCTCGTCGGGTTCATCTCGATGTGCAGTCGCGTTGGGGCAACTGCGACCCTTCCTTTATTTGAGTTGCTACAACCTGGTTTCTGAGAGGAGCTCTGAGTGGCCCTACATTGACTCCGGAAGTCATTTAAGATGATTTCGGATAACCCTTCTTCGATAAAGGGGTGGAAGTCTCGATTTCTCATTGCAGAAGGAAACATCAGCTCGGATTTTCTGAAAGGATGGGCCAGTTATGTAAAGGATCCGGAGGCGTGTTTGGAGTTGAGCGGGCAGGAGAAAAGGGATCTGGCTATCCTTCGCAGCAGTCAGGAGGTCTCTGCCAGCACCTTGTTAGCGGAGGATGCCCTTTTCGCCGCCAGGCTTAGCTCTGTCGACCCTCAGGGTGAGTCTTTGCTCTAATGGTCGGTATGTTTATGTAATCTTGCCACTGTTTAACTGAACATCTGTTGTTTTCAGCCGAGAGGTCCACATTTGCGGGTCAAATAAAGAGGGAGCTGGGCAAGCGCCATAGGGGCTCTAACTCGGGGATAAGCATAGGTCCGAGAAGAAGGCTCGCCCTTCCGAGTCTCGCTTAAAGGAGCTTAGAAAAGACGGTGTCGCCGCCGCTCCTCAGCCTCAGAGAGGAAGGAAGTGGAAACGCTAGCTGTGACTGGTAAGCCCTCCCTGCCGGAGGGAGGCGAGATAGCAGAGAAAGCCATTGGGGGAAGTTCGAGAGAGCCGTCGAAGTTCCCCCCTCCAATAGTGGTCGTATCAGACGACGCCGAGGCGATGTCGCGATACGTCTGGCTATCCCTCCGCCAAATGTCCTTCAACTACCAGTGGTGGAGAGTCCACTGCGTATGGAAGAGACCCCTGCTCAGGCGGAGGGGTCAGGAGAGGTAGTCGCGGCTGCCAAAGCTCAAGTGGAGCCGCCCGTTGAAAGGCTAGTGGAGTCATGGTTCCTCCCGTTGAGGATCCCTCTCCCGTGGTTCCCGGAGATGCCGCGGGAGAGGTTGACGCACCAGTAGAAGAAGAAGAAGAATCGTTGAATGAAGGGGACGTTCGGGCCGAGGGTCCTTCGGTTGGGGCCAAGTATTCGAGGCCTCACAGATAAGAGTCCTAGAGGAGGCCGAGCGGATGGTTTCTAGGCCGAAGTTCTCAGGCCAGTTCTTCGGCTATGAGCTCTTTTGTCCACAGCCCGGAGGTGGATGATATGCTCACTGCCTTGATGAAATGTTTTGCGCACCGGGGGGAGCTCCTCGACGGGCGAGCCCATCGCCGAGGATATCATTGAGGCGGCCTTCGGTCGGCTCGGGGCGCCGAAGGATGTTTTCCTTCTGCCTGAAATCAATAATGCTACTCTCATGACGATGGCTTCAAATTACATCTCACGGGTAAGTTATTGTTCCGAGGTTGTAATTCCTGATTGGTCGGTTGGGCCATAGTTTCTTACTGGTGTTTTTCTCACAGAATGCTTTGGTCACAAGGGTGCTGACTTGGCGCTTGAATTTGGCCACTGGGGCCTGTGCTCAGCCAGGAAGGAGGCGGCCAACCTTCGGGCGAGAGTGGATTCGACCAGCTAGCTTTCTAGGGCCCTGGCGTCCGCTAGGGCGGATCTCGAGAGGGTGAGCGAGTCTTACCGACTTGCAGCCGAAAGGGCCTCTCGATTAGAGTTCAGGTCAAAGAGCTCCAGGGTTTTCGTGAACAATCGGATAAGGCCTACCTGGAGTTGTCCCAGATCAAGGCTAAATATGACGACAAAGTCAATGCTATGCAGCAGCATTTTGATAAGAGGTGGGGCCAGCTGAGGGCTAGTCATGCTGAGGAGAAGAATAGTTGGAGCAGGAAGCTCGAAGAGGAGGAGCACAAATGCCGGCGGCAGCGGATCAGCTTGCCGGTTTAAATAAGGAATTTGCCGATATGGAGAATCGGCTGAAATGGCAAAATGAGCAGATTGCTCGGCTCACCGACGATCTCGATCAATCTCGGCAGGAAGTTAAGGATAAGCAGTCCCGAATTAACGACCTAAAGGAGGGTCTTCACCAACATAAGGCGGCCAAATTGAAGGCCTTGGAAAAGGTTCAAGAGCTGAGCGCCAAAATGGCTCGGCGAGAGGAAGAGGTGCGGCGTCTTCCTTTTTATTCATTTTTCAGTGTTTTTCTTTTGCTCGTGAGCTTAAACACTCTGATATTTTGCAGATGGGTAGAATTGGGCTCGAGACACAGGAGCAGTTTAAAGCTTTAAGGGTGGAGTTATCCACGAGTCGCCGAATGAACCTCGAACTCCAAAATCAGCTTACTTCGGTTATGGAGGAGTATAAAATTCTGCAATTCTCTGAAGAACGTAGAGGGACTTGTGCCGATGCATTTGGTTTGGCGAGGAGGAGGCTCGAACAAGGATCTCTCGGGCGCATCCCGAATGGGATTTATCTTTTTTGGATGCCGAACATTTTGATGCTTGTACCCCGGGGGCCAAAGAAGAGGAATATGAGGACATCTCGGATGTCGATCTTGAGGCTATTCTGGGCCCTACTGAGGCCGCGGCTCCTGAAGAACGCCCTCAGCTTGCTGCCGAGGAACCAACATCATCCGAAGCGGGCGAAGCAAGTCAAGTTCTCCCAGATGTTACCGAGGAGGCTCCTGGGATCGACCCGAACCCTGACTCCTAAGGGTTGCATATGTATTTTTCTCCTTTCAACTTGTATCTTGGCCAAAACTTTAATGAATGGATCTTTTGTTTTCATCTGTTTTACCTTATTGTTTTAAATCACTTGTCGCCTGAACGGCTGTTTTGTGTTAGAAGCTGACGGCGAGTGGATCATGTGTAACTCTCGCCTTTGGGTCGGTTTGCTCCTTTCGAACTGAATGCCTTGCCTATTCAAAGCTGAACCGATTTGCTTCGCCAGTGTATTAGCTAGCTCGGTTAAGACTTGAGAAAACATCTCGGTCAAGGCCGAGGTTAGGCAGATAGTTTGGTCAATCCGAAATAAGAGATTGGCTCGTTTGGCCGAGATATAAGATGGTTCGGCGCGATATGACCAAAAACTGCGCGAGTACCTCGGCCGAGATTTGGCGGATGGTCGGTCTATGAGAAATCATTTCATTTTTTGCCCGTCGGATGAGACGGATTTGTAATTTACCGAAGGACGTTTTGTTTTTTGCGTAGGGCATTTATCCTGTTGGCCTTTTCCAACGTGGGTCTTTTTAACGTATGAGATAAGCATTCGATCGCCATTGGATGGCATCATTTTCACGAGGCGATTTCTTAGGCCTGCCCATATCTCAAGGACCGGCGGATGATTTCTGCATTTAAGGCTCTTGATTCGAGATCAGAGGAAAATCTTTTGTCATGCGTCATGGGAAATGCGTTTGGCGCGCTTTGGAAAGCGCTCTTTTACCCTGAACCGTCACGTGGCAGCGTGGCCAGGGTTTTGAATCCTGGGGTTTTCTGCTTTAATGGCTGCCCCCCGATCCATTTGCCTATAAAAATGGGAGGAGCGGGCCGTGTTAGGCTATCTCCCAAGACTTTCTTTTCTGTAAGTTGTAAGAGTTTCCATGGAGTCTATTTCATTGAAGTTGAGAGTGGAGAGATTGAGCTTTCCTTTTGAAAGCTGGTTCGTTCCAGATAGCTGGGGTGATGGAGAAGCTGCTGAAAAGCAGATAGTCCTCAAGGGAGGAATTCTCGGAGGTCATATGGAGAGCGCATGGGAGGCCCGCAGAGGTTATATGGGGAGCGCACGTATGCGCTTCCTGTGTGTCCTTTGTCACTTGCCATGGGGACCACAGGAAATGCACGACATACGTACCCCCCATGACTTACATGAATTTTGCCTCCTCCCTCAGCTTGAATCCCTAGTTCATTCGCCTGAGGAATCTTCTGCCATGTGAAGAGGGAGGAGGGATGTGTTGGTCTGCCGGTTCCCTGCCTATGTGCTTGGGTAGTGGCTAGCAGACCAGCATCCCACTTGGAGGGGAGGCATCTTCGGCATCAGCATCCACAGGTCCTTAGCCCATTTTAGATCTCTCAGTTCATCCGAGGGGCCCGTGGATGGCCAGTTTTGTTCTTTCGCATTAACCAGTGGCTCAACAAAGTTTGTCTGGTTTCTCTGATTTCTGGGGTCGGATGTAAAGACATCGTCATCGACCGAAGCTGCTCGGCCGAGCCTTTTATTTGTTTGTATTTCCTATGCTTTGACGCACTTATAATGCCTCTTGAGAGGTTGTAATCTTTTCATTAATAAAGAAAGTTTTTCTACTCTTTCTTCTTTTATAATCTGTTTCTCTTTCTGATATGATTGTGTTGAGAATTGTCACTCTCATTTTATTCTTTCCAATCCGTAGCATAATCTATAAGTTCAGCAATTCTTGCTACTTTATTTTTGCCGACATGTCGTTTGATCCTCGTGGAGGAAGTGTTTGTCTCTGTGTGGGTCAGAGAAAGGCCTGGGCGGCCCTACGGACTTATGTACTAGACATGATCCTGTTTAAGGAATGATGTACGTATTTCTTTGAGAAGAAATAATTTGCATAGTCTTGCTGGTAAGCGAAGAAAGGTTACTAACCTCTGCCGAAGCACAATAGACGTCTTAGTCGCGTCAGTGTTTGAGAAATCACTCGGCCAGGCCGAGGCTTTAGAACCATATCACTCGGTTTGGCCGAGGCTTCAGATAATGTATCACTCGGTTTGTCCGAGGCTTCAAATAATATATCACTCGGTGTTACCGAGGCTTTAGAAAGATATCACTCGGTGTTGCCAAGGCTTCAGAAAGATATCGCTCGGTGTTGTCGAGGCTTCAAATAATATATCGCTCGGTGTTGCCGAGGCTTCAAATAATATATCGCTCGGTGTTGCCGAGGCTTTAAAATATATCACTTGGTGTTGCCGAGGCTTCAAGATTATATTTTACTTGGCGCTGCTAAGGTACGGAGATCGCTCGGCCCAGATGAGGATTATAAAGATTATACTTTACTTGGCGCTGCCAAGGTACGGAGATCGCTCGGCCCAGCGAGGATTATAAAGATTATATTTTACTTGGCACTGCCAAGGTACGGAGATCGCTCGCCCATCGAGGATTATAAAGATTATATTTTACTTGGCTCTGCCAAGGTACGAAGATCGCTCGACCCACCGAGGATTATAAAGATTATATTTTACTTGGCACTGCCAAGGTACGGAGTCCTCCCAACCCAGCTAGGTATATTTTACTTGGCACGGCCAAGGTCCGAAGATCGCTCGGCCCACCGAAATTATAAAGATTATATTTTACTTGCACTGCCAAGGTACGGAGATCGCTCGCCTGACCGAGGATTATAAAGATTATATTTTACTTGGCGCTGCCAAGGTATGGAGATCGCTACTCGATTGGTCGAGGCTTCAAATAATATATCACTCGGTTTGGCTGAGGCTTCAATTAATATATCACTCGGTGTTGCCAAGGCTTCAAGATTATATTTTACTTGGCGCTGCCAAGGTACGGAGTCCTCCCAACCCGGCTGGGATATATTTTACTTGGCGTAGCCAAGGTCCGGAGATCGCTCGGCCCGGCCGAGGATTTATAAACCTGTCTCTCATCATAGCCATCAAAGAAAGCAATAAAAATAGAAATTTTTTGAATCTTTGAAAATTTAATTCAATGGACAAAGTAAGTTCAGGGAAGGCATACTCTCACTGATGATAAATATGGAGATTATCCGAGTTCCACGTCCGAGGAATAAATTTTCCATTTAGATCTTGGAGCTTGTAGGTGCCGAGTTTGATCACCTCCGTAATTTGATAAGGACCCTCCCAATTAGGGGACAGCTTTCCTTGCTCCAGTGGCTTTGAGACGGATGCCTTCCAAAGTATCAGATCACCTGGGGAGAAAAATTTCCCTTTGACTCTGGTTGAATGGTAGCGGCGATTCTTTGCTGGTAAGCCGCCATTCGGATCGGGCTTTCTCCCTGACATCATCTATCAAGTCAAGATTGGTTCGGAGTTGTTCATCATTGGATTCTTCCGAATAGCCTTCGGTGCGAGGGGAGGGGAGTCCGACTACCACGGGGATAACAGCTTCAGTGCCGAAGGCCATCTTGAATGGAGTATGGCCCGTGGGAGCCCTCTCGGTGGTTCGGTACGCCCATAGCACATGATGGAGCTCCTCCGCCCACCTGCCTCGCTTGGTTGAGCCGAGCTTTAATTCCCTGCAAGAGAGTTCGGTTCGTTACCTCGGCCTCCCGTTAGCTTGAGGATGTCCGACTGAGGTCAGGTGATGGAAATGTCGTGATCTTCATAGAACTCTCGGAACTTAGGGTTGTCGAACTGCTTCCCATTGTCGTGATGATGGTGTGGGGAAGACCGAAGCGGCAGATGATGGATCTCCACACGAAGTCTTTGGCACGGGCTTGGTTATCTGGGCGACTGCTTTGGCCTCAACCCACTTAGTAAAATAATCAATTGCAACAAATAAAAATTTCCTTTGCCCCGTCGTGAGGGGGAAAGGGACCAAGTATATCCATTCCCCATTTGGCGAAGGGCCAGGGGGATGAGATGGAAGTCAGATGAGCAGAGGGAGCCTCTGGATATTCGAGTGTCGTTGGCATGCATCACAAGCTCGGACAAGGTCGTCAGCATCTTTCTGCATCGTTAGCCAATAATATCCTTGGCATAGTACGTTATGACACAGGGCGCGGCTGCCGAGGTGATTTCCATAGATGCCTTCATAAACCTCCGAAGAGCGTAATCGGCCTCTGATGGATGGAGGCATTTGAGCAGCGGCATTGAGAAGGACCGCTTGTACAGCCGGTCATCAATTAGAACATAATGAGGTGATTGTAATTTAACTTCCTCGCTTCCTTTCTATCGGCGGGCAGCAATCCTTCTTTGAGATACTGGTCAGGGGGTCCATCCAGGACGGTTCGGTATCAACCTGCATCATGTGATCAACATCGACGATGCTGGGTGTCTCTAGTACCTCTAGGTGGAATTTTCGCTCGAGATCATCGACTCCGTAGTTGCCAGTTGGATAATAGGTCGGCACGCACATTTTCAGCCCTTGGGATCTAGACAATTTTAAATTCATCGAAATAGAGGGATATCACGCACCTTTTGGAGATACCGAATCATATTCGGCTCTCGAGCCTCGAATTCTCCTGCACCTGGCCGGCCACCAATGGGATTCGGTGTAGGCAATCAGCTTCTTGACTTTAAGCTCCCGGGTGATTCGGAGTCCGAGAGTAAGGCTTCATACTCAGCCTCATTGTTTGAGGCCGGGAAGGAGAAGCGAATGCCATATTCAAAGGTCGAGCCTTCCGGACTGGTGAGGACTAGGCCGGCGCCAGAACCGCCTACGCTGGAGGATCCATCGGCGTGAAGCAACCATGGGGCGCTGGGCTTTGGTTGTTGGGGTATCCAAACCAGAGCCATCTTTGGGTATGGTGCATTCGAGGAGGAAGTCCGCTAGAAATTGGGCTTTAATGGCTGGACGAGGCTGATATTGAATGTCGTGCTCACTCAGCTCGACAGCCCATTTAGTCATTCTTCCTGATGCTTTGGGTGATGGATAATTGCCTTGAGGGGTTGGTCGATCAGACGATGACAGAATGTGCTTGAAAGTACGGCTGTAGCTTTGAATCGATGTCACCAGAGCTAGGACCATCTTTTCGACCCGAGTATACCTCATTTTAGCATCCTTAAGCAGCTTGCTGACATAATAGATAGGTCTTTGGATTTTGTTCTCCTCTCTGATTAGCACTGAGCCAACAGCGCCTTCAGAGACCGCCAGGTACAGGTTAAGCACCTTCCCTGCTTTGGGCTACTAAGGAGAGTGGCGAGCTGAGGTATTTCTTGAGATCTTCAAAGGACTTCTGGCAATCTGAGGTCCACTGAAAGTTTTTGGCTGACCGAAGCACTTTGAAGAAAGGAAGGCATTTCTTGGCCGACCGAGCAATGAAGCGGCTGAGGGCTGCTACCCTCCCAGTGAGGCATTGCACGTCCTTGACTAATCCTGGCGGAGCCATCTGTTGTAGAGCTTTGATTTTCTAAGGGTTTGCCTCAATTCCCCGTTGGGAAACCATAAAGTCGAGGAATTTCTCGGAGTTGACCCCGAAGGCACATTTGGTAGGGTTGAGCTTCATCTAATACTTCCGAAGTATGGCGAAGCTCTCCGCAAGGTCCTCGATGTGCTGGGATGCCTCCTTGCTTTTTACCAGCATATCATCGACATACACCTCATGTTCCGATCGATTTGCTCCTTGAATACTTTGTTAACCAGCCTTTGGTAGGTGGCACCTGCATTTTTCAAACCAAAGGGCATAACTCGGTAGCAGTAGATACCTCAGTCGGTGATGAAGGCGGTTTTCTCCTTGTCTTCGGATGCCATTCGGATCTGGTTGTAGCTAAGTAGGCATCCATAAAAGTTAACATTTCATGGTCTGAAGTTGAATCCACGAGCTGGTCAATCCGCGGAAGAGGGAAGCTGTCTTTTGGGCAGGCTTTATTGAGGTCAGTGAAGTCGATGCAGATCCTCCATTTTCCATTCAACTTCTTCACCATGACCACATTTGCCAGCCAGTCGGGGTAACTAACCTTCCGAATAAACTTGGCTTTGATGAGTTTATCCACCTCTTCTTCAATGGCCTTTTGGCGCTCCGGGGCGAAGCTCCTCTTCTTCTGTTTGATCGGCCAGAATGTTTCGTCCATGCTAAGGCGATGAACCAGGACATCTGGGTTGATTTCGGCATGTCTGATGCGGACCAAGTGAAGACATTGGCATTCTTCCGAAGGAATTCAATCAGCTCTTGCCGAGGCATTTCTTCCAGCTGTGACCCAATCTTTATGGTTCGGTCGGGCCGAGCCTCGTCAAGCGGTACCTCTTTCAATTTTTTGGCCGGCTCTCCTCGTTGCTCGCAAGATCCTCCCGAGCATCCAGCCCATCCACCTCGGGCTTTCTGGATTGGAGGTCGGCTACAAAGCAATGCCGAGCTATGATCTGGCTTTCTCGAACCACCCCCACTCCCCATTCAGTGGGGAATTTCATGGCGAGATGGGGGACGAAATGATGGCTTTGAGAGAGATTTGCCCCGGTCTGCCGAGGATGGCATTGTAGGGGATTTGAGCTTGGTCACGAGGAAATCCATGAACACGGTAGCCACGCGGGGCCAAGTGCTGGCTCGGACTGACAGAGTGATGACTCCTTCAGGGGTTATGGAGTCACCTGTGAAGCCCACTAGGATGGACTCCACCGGTCGGAGGCTTTCTATCCGAATTTTAATCTCACAAAGGTATCAAAATACAAAACATTAACAGAGCTTCCACTATCAACCAAAATGTGTGTACATCATAATTGTTCATATTTAAAGATACAACCAGAGCATCATCATGGGGGTACTATACCTCCCCAAGATCTTCATCAGAGAAGGTGAGCTCATCGACTCGAGCATTCTTCGCGGGTTCTCCTCCTCGTCCAACCAAGAAGATGGGGATCCGGCCGCCATTATCACATTGACATTGCCGATAACTAAGATTTGGTGGTGGGAGTTAGCGAGGTTCAGGTTGGTGATTCTTTTCATTATTCGGCTCAGGGGGGCCCCTGAACCGGTTCAGTCTGCCTCGCCGGATCAGCTGCTCGATCTCATTCTTGAGCTGCCAACAGTCCTCGGTGTCGTGCCGTAGTCTCGGTGGAAGCGGCAGTACTTGGTTGGGTCCCTCCGAGCTCCGTTGCCTCGAAGAGGAGGGAGCCGAGGAAGTTGGCGCTCGATCTCCATCAGGATCTGAGCTCTCGGTGCGGTGAGGGGAGTATAGCGGTCAAACCTTCGGGCCGGACTCCGAGTTCGGTCTTGAGGCGGCGGCGAAGGAGCTCTGCAGTGTGAGGCGGGCTAGCGCGGCGGTGGGCTCGCTGCCTGTCCGAGCCCTTTGCCTCTTTCTTCTTTATCTGCTCGACCCAAGCTGACCTCCTCGATTCTTTCACCCTGGCATACTTGTCTGCCAGGGACATCATGTCCGAAAGGCTTTTCGGTAGTTAACCTCTAGAGCTAGGTAGAAGTCTCCTTCCTTGGGCACTACTCTGGCCAGGGCGGACATGGCCACCTCATGGTTGAGATGGTCCACTTCTAGAAGGGCCATGTTGAAGCGGCCGAGGTAATTCTTCAGATTCTCCCTTTCTTTGCTTGACCTCGGAAAGAGAATCGGATCTCCATCGTTGGCGATGGCTACTGACGAACTGCTGATGAACAACAGCTAGCTCGTCAAAAGAATCAATGGAACCTGGTTTCAAGCTGTTGAACCAGGTTCGGGCGGATCCCCTTAAGGTGGAGGGGAAGGCTCTGCAGGATCGCATCTGATGCCCCGTGGAACATCATGATGGATCTGAAGCTGCTGAGATGGTCATCAGGATCGTGGATCCATGATGCGGCTCGATGGCGAGGAGCTTGACATGAGGGGGAATCACTTCCCTCATGATCCTCTCGGAGAAGGGAATGCCTGCTCTGCTTTCGGCTGGGATGGAAGAGCTTGCTTGGCGGCGTCTAGCTCCCGACGCCATTCTCGCTGCATCTCTTGCATCTGTTGTCTGATTCCTTCATCCATAGTGGTATGAGGGATCGGGTGAGGAGAAGATGGCAGGTGTCGAATCCTGGGAAGACACCGGGGAAGGGGAGGAAAACCGCCTGGACCTGAGCGGGCTCTTCCCTCCAGCTGCCGTAGCATCGGCTTCGTCTTTGCGGGCCGGTGACCGCGATCCGCCGCCTCAGGCGAGTCGGAGGAAGAGATCGCTAGCGAGGCAGGGGCAGCGGCCTCCTCATGAGGCTGAGCAACAGGGATAGCAGCTCCAGGGATCGCTGGCATCCCTTGACCAATTGGGTCAATGCTTGGACCTGCTAAACCAGAGCGGCAAACTGGTCCAGGGTTACCGCCGTTGCCAGTGGCGAAGGAGTTTCAGCTGGCGGGTAGCGGAGGTGTTGCACCACTGATCAGATCAGGCCTTTGAGAGACAGCCTGATCTTGAGTTTCAGATGTAGCTCTCTTCGATTGGCCATTAAAGGATACTTTTCTCTGGTTCTTGAGTCTTGTCTCCTGGATCACAAGTTTATGGGACTTGAGGCCCTTTCTCTAGCGCCAATCCGTTGCCGCGGAAATCCGTTCTTCAACTTGGGTGCGCTTCTGGCTCCTGATTTGGACATCAATCTCACCGTCTCGGGGTGGAACCTGCAAGACAGTCCGCACGCAAGGGTGCTATGGGGGTTGCCCTCTGCGGAGGACCCTTCGATGCCCAAGTCAGTGGAGATTTACAGCAAGCAGATGTGAGGAGATGACTCTCATAGAGAGATGTTCCTCTCGGCTCTCATGAGAGCTCTGATGGAGTGAAAAAATGAATGCGTAAGGGGTTGTCTTAGAGTTCTTTTGTGCGCGTACTGAGAGGTTGGAATGCTATAGTATTTATAGCTGATCACCTGATTCCTTAGACGTGCCCTGGATGAGGTCTGAAAACTATTAAGCTTTGAATCAGGTTTGTTATGAGGCCGGTAGGGTATGTATCTTTCAGTTAGAGGATCGACGGCTGAGAGAGCTGGTTGATGCCTTGAGGCTCGATGATCACATAGACCTAGGCCACTCTCGCAGATCCTAGGCCACCTCTGGGCATGATTCGCCGCTCGGAATCTTATTCAGTTATGGTGAATTTGAACCCTCCCGCGCGGATTCCGTAGAGGTATTTTGCATGCCGTGGTTCGGTCAGAATGAGGAATAACCTATTTTCCGAAGTGTAAAATGGATCGGCTTAAATAACCGAGGAATGGCTCGGCTCGGATGCCGAAGTGTAAGGATAGCTCGGGTTACCGAGGAATAAGGATAGCTCGGCTCGGATGGCCGAAGTATAAAGGTAGCTCGGCTCGGGTGGCCGAAGTATAAAGGTAGCTCGGCTTGGGTGGCCGAAGTATAAAGGTGGTCCGGGTTGTCAGGGTGATCCGACTTCATCAAAGCTGATTTGACCTTGTCGCTAGAATGTTACGCCAGCTGGCTAGCTGGGTGTTTGGATTGGGCGCGACCCCATCGCCAATGAGCGGTCAATAACGCAATGACGATTTTACCCCTCATCAGCTGTTAAGCTAGATATGGAGCGAGCTTATGATAGATTGAGCTGGGCATTTCTGTACCGAACTCTTCATGAATTTGGGTTTGATGGCCTATTTATTGATTTGATAATGGCCTACATTCATAGGCCATCATTCTCTCTGATCATCAATGGTAGTCAAATAGACTTCTTTTATTCGGTTGGGAGTTGCATCTGGGGTGCCCACTATCCTCTTTTCTGTTCATCCTTACTGTGGATGATCTATCTCATGCGTTCTATAAGCACAGTAGGATATACGCATTGCCCCCTTTATGGCGAGCTCTCTGGGCCCCTCGGTCTCTCATCTCCTGTTCACTAGCGATTGCATATTGCTGGGTCAGGCCACTTCTCATAATACGATCACCTTTGCTTCCATTATTTAGCACTACTATCAAGCTTCTGGATGGAAGGTCAACCTACAAAAGTCTATGATCTACTTTAGTCCGAAGACCATTGGTACTACTAGGGAGGCCATCCTCCAAACTCTGGGCATCTCTATTCAGGCTGATCGGCTATCGTACCTTAGGATTCCTATTACGAAAAAGCGGCCATGTAGCAGTGACTACATTCATATCGAGCGTTGGATCCGGGACGCATTGATGGCTGGCAGGTCACTGGATATCCATGATGGCGAGGATCACCCTTATTCACTCGGTTCTTACTTTTCTTCCTCTGCATCTTCTATCCAATGCTGCTATCCCGATATCTTGTCTGAGGACGATAGAGAGATGCTTCAGGAATTTTCTCTAGGCCTCTATGCAAGATGGTCATATATTCATCTGCATGCATAGGATACTGTTTGCATGCCAATTTCTGAAGGGGGTCTTGGATTTCAGTCTCTGACTATTATAAGAGAGGCTTTGATTGCTCGGCATGCTTCGTGGTTCCTACTTGATCCGTACTGTTTCTGGAGCTCTTTTATGCGTGCTAGATATGGTGACTGGATGCCTTCTATGGATACTCAGCCTTCCCATGGTCATTCTTTCTTCTGAAAGGAAGTTTGTCGGCATACTCCGACTATCCTGAATAACATCTCGTAGATGATAAGAGATGGATTCTCGGTTGATGTATTCATGAATATGGATTATTGATCTTCCCCTCTCACTATGACCTACTTTCATCAGCACTGATATTCCTAGTAGCATGAGGTTACTGATCTGATCTCTCAGGATCTCTTTTTGGCACACTCCGATGGTGACCGGTTTATTTGGTGAGCAGCTATCTCGCTGGATTCTTTATATTTCGCTTATTCTAGGGCACACATCTAACACCAGATTATTGCAGAGATCTTGCCTTCCTATGGCTCCTACCAAGGACCTTATGAAGGTTTATAGGCCACAACCTCAGTGTACAATGGATGCTGCATGGATTTGAAGCTTCACATCCATCCAGGGTTCAGTTTTTTATATGAAAGCTTGTGTGGGACTGTTTGCCTATCTGTTCTCTGCTCTCTGGAAGGGGTATGCCCATTCAGGCTACTTATTCATTGTGTGGACAGGAGGAGGAGGAGACTACTGATCACGCCATCTTCATTTGCCCCAGAGCGAGACGGATCTAGCAGATGATTGGTTACTACTTTAGAGAGGATGATATGGGTTCTTGGCGGTTCCTTTTTCTGAGTGATCTCCGGAGGGATAACCAGCAGAAGATCGCCCTGTGGGCTGCTACTGCCAACCATATTTGGTTATCACGGAATCGACTTATATTCATTGATGACATAATCTCTTCTCATAGGACTGTGCGGAATGCCATATATTTATCGTCTGAGTTCGCACTCCATCGCTATGCTTCTAATCCTGATAGCTTTGATCATTGGGGTTCCCTGCTGCTTCGACAACGAACCGGCATGATTTTTATCTCTTGGGAGCCCCTCAGGGTATGTCAAAATCAATTTCGATGGGAGTGTTCCGGAAAGACTAGCTGGTTTTGCATTTGTTATCCAAGGGATTGATGGAGTTTTATTGTGGTGGAAGGTCTTATCCTCCTAACTCCTCTATCCCTTTGGCTGAGCTTTATGCAGCTTGGGCTAGCGTATCCTACGCTACTCGGATCCTTCAGGCTCATAGTCTTCTCATTGAGGGAGACTCTCTTATTGCTATTCGATGGCTTCGAAGGGAATATTACAATCAGTCCCTATCAATCCACTGCTCCATGACATCAAGTATACCCTTCAGGATGTTCATAGAGTTCAGATCCGTCATATTTATCGGGAAGCTAATGCTGCTGCTGATTGGGTAGTAGCCTTGTGGCTATCATTCTGGTTTTTGAATTTGCAATCAAAAATGTTTCTATTTTTTATATTTAAATAAATTTTATTTTTGATTTATCTAAATTAATTCATACTAAACTAGTGTGATCACTCGTATATACTATAAAAAAAAAAAGGAACGGATTATCCTACAAATTAGGTAATAAGATGGAAGAAGAAACAGAGCTGTCCTTAGTTTTTCCAGCAGTGCTTAATCAAATCAATTATCAGCATGTGATGCTCTGGATGTATTGATCCCAGGACATTAGGTCCTTCCCTGTTTAAAAAAAATAAAAAAAAATGTACATAGTCCTTTTCATAAATAAATAAAAAAATGAAATAAATCTCTGCTTTGATGTACCTGTTGTACCGATTTCTTTTGCATCTTGATTGACAATTGTGTAATTTTCTTATGGTTGACATTTAGACAGAGGGTGGGCATAATGGTTTAGGTGGCCAATGTGACAGGTCGATTGGACAATGGAAGGAATTGGTGCCTTATGATGGTAAAAGAAATATTATTTTTAATATGCTTTCACGCAATGCTCGGGTTGACCTATTTCCAAAGGCAAATTCTTGTGGTACAAAAACATATATTCGAAGCATTGTTAATTTCAGATTGAAAGCCAAGGTGGATAGCTACCGCTTGGACATTTTAAAATTTTGAAATTAGTTGAGACAAAGGACTAGACAAGTTGGGCTGAAAAAAAAAAAAAAAAAAAAAGCCATAGAGGCATAAATATCACGATTGATATATAATGATAATTAAGATACAAATATTAGCCAACCGGCAGTAAAAATATGACACATATTATCTAGAAATTTAATATTTAATGATTGAAGACAACACAAGATAGTAAAAGAAATTAAATATTTTTTTATTTTATAAAATTATATATGAGAATATTTAAAGCATATCAGATTATCTCAATTTAGAAATATATTTTTATATTTTTTATATACAGCGAGTGCCAAATATTAGCAATTATCATCATCATATTCTAGAAGAAAACTATGATCATTAAAAACAATATTCTTAAAAATATTTTCTAAAATAGTTATTCATTAACTTGGGCTTGTGCTTTCCTTCAAGTGATGTTGAAGCTTTGTAATCCAATTTTAGGATCATCTAATATGGATTAGATTAATAACATTTTTAATTAAACTTATCAATAAAATATGATTTATATTTAAAATAAATATTGAATTATTCAATTTTAGTTAAGTAATTCATCTAAAAACACATTGTTTCTCCCTGGTAACTCAAGTTTTTAAGTACATCAAAGATTTAAGTACTTCAAAAATGCTCTCAATGAAATTGCTTATATAATAGATGGCTATTTTTAAATTTAGTTTATAAGGTTAAGTTCAAATTTAAGGCTAGTCTGTGCTCAGTCTTCAATAAAACATATATTTCTATCTATTTATCTACTTTATTTTCTTCAGCTAATTTATAATTTAAAATTTTATTAAATTAATATCAAAGTAAATGGCTAATTATTTAGCCACAAAAGAGTCAAAATTTTGTATCTTAAAAAAACCATACATAACTACGAAATTGGCACATACGTAATATCATTCATTAATTTACAAGTGTCATCAAGTAATAATTAATTAAACATACGTAATATCATTCATTAAGTTACAAATGTCATCAGCTAATAATTTATTAAGATATTGTTTGTAGCAACTATAAACCGATAAATTTTAGGATGGTCAGCATTAAGACAATACGAGATATGTTAAAATTAAGAAAATTTAATTAATGATATATTTAAATAAAATTAGATAAGGATATAAAAATATTGTAAACGAGAAAGGCCTCACGTTAACTTTGAAGTTACCAAATAAAAGATTAGACTAGCTAATAATAGTCTAAAGTACTGATCAAAATAGTTAGAGAATAAATTGTACTATCATCAGGAACTCTATGCACTAACATTGTCATTAATCTTAGGATTCATCTTATCTTACAAAAAATCCATCATATGAAAATGTTTTAAAATGGATACAAGTTAACATATACCAAAAAAAAAAAACAAAATGAAATTAAACAATGATGACAAGAGATACTTTTTTTTTTTTTTTTTTCAAGAGGGTATTGTTTATAGGCTCCAAGCATTAAGAATAATATGAAAATCAAGTTTACTATTTCCCCTTAGATTACTAAGCTGGCTTGTGGTGCTTTATTTTTAAGGCATTAGGCCCTCTTTTGTTGTTTTTTTTTAAAAAATATTAGAACAAATAAACCCGTCATATATATACTTTTAAAAGCAAAACAAGTTCAACAACATAATTATTGCTTCCAAATTTATGTAAGAGTACACTAGCTACTATCAAATAATTTTTATATTCATATTTACTCCAACTATGACTTCTATACTTTTATGACTCAATTTAGATATAGTAGTGCATTTATTGTTTTCAAAATAAGCCAAATAGGATGTTAACTTTTATTTAGATGTTAAACAATTCTACCCATACCATCAAATTCTTAATTATGTACCATACTAATATTGTTTGGATATTTTATTTAAAACTTCTCCAACCAAGCTCTAATTAAAACAATTTAAATTATAATTGTTGGTCCAGATAGCAACCCAAGAGGGGGGGTGAATTGGGTTTTTCAAAAATTAAACTCTTTTGAAAGATAACCCCCAGCATAAATAAAAACTTAGATTCACATATTTAAAACTAAGCAACTATAAATAGAGAGTTGAAGATAAAGAGACAATCACGGCAAACACAAGAGATTTTATAGTGGTTCGGTGTACCTACACCTACGTCCACTCCCAAGTACCTCTTGGGTCCACACTATAATCAAACTGATTACAGCAGAGTTGTTTTGCAAGCTCACAACTCAAACTTGTTGTTTTCCCGGGTGCACAACGAACCCAGCTGGTTTTCAAGGCTCACCAGCACAAAACCTAAAACCACAAGCTAATGCTTGCACAAGGCTAATAGCCTCAACTGAATCAATCACCAGATTGACCCAGCAAACAGTATTTGATTTTACAAAAGCAAACTGCTCCATCAATGAGCAAATATACAATAATGAAACAATAAATAAAGATTAGGAACCAAAGCCTGATTCGAAGATCTTGGTGGCTTCTTCCTTCTCTTCCTTTGAATGGATCTTCCTTTGATTCTCTTGAGACTGATTAGTAAGGCTTCTTCCTTCTCTTCCTTTGAATGGATCTTCCTTTGAATATGCTCTTGAGGCTCAGAAGATTGGAAAAACTAGGGCTTCTTCCTTCTCTTGAGATTTCTTCTAAATAGAACAGCGAAGGCTTGGAATCTCTTTCTCTTCTTTTGGGGAATGAGTATGATCTTTCCTTACAGGTTTTCCCTCTTTTCTTTCTGATGGATCTCAAGGATTTTCTCTATTTTTTCTTTTTGCCTCTTTCTTCTCTTTTCCTCTCTTTTTTTGGATGCAATCAACCCTCTTCTTATAGATCCGATTAATCCATAAATAGTGTGAAACTATCCGTTAGAAGCAAGTGAAAAAGGATTAGATCCATAAATAACAATAGCCGTTGGGATTAAAATAGATAAAGATAAAGTTTAGAGTCATTCTGACAGTTCTGGAGCCGTGTCTGACATTCTGGAGTCGGCTCTGGCTTTTCTGGAGTCGGCTCTAACTCGAAATAATTTAATCCGCTCGATCTGGAGTCGTCTCTGACTTTTCTGGGGTCGACACAAAATTCTTCTGGAGTCGACTCTAACAGACTGGGAGTCGACTCTAAGTCGTGGCCTGAAAATCCAACGTTCTGTTATTTTTGATAGAGTCGGCTCTCACAGTCCCGGAGTCGACTCTAAGTCTGTGCCGTTTTCCGGAGTCGGCTCTGTGATTCCATGTGTCGACTCTAATGTCTGCAGTCTTACCTTGACATTAGATTCAAACCAGAACTTGATTTCCTTCTTGATTTTGATCATCAATAGACTTATAATCTGAAAAACTTAATCAAAATCATTAGTAACATCAAATGTTATACTCAAATAGTTTTGTTAATCATCAAAATCCTCAATTGGGTCAACAATCTCCCCCTTTTTGATGATGACAAAAACTTTGAGTATATGCATTAAAAAATTCATTTGAATTGAGAATTATAGACATTGTTAAAGCTTAGAGACTTTCTAATAGAGAATTTGATGCCAATATTCAAAATGAATAAAAATAAACAAAACTTGACATCAATCAAAATGATTTAACTTTTATATGGAGAAATTTATTAAGCTCCCCCTGCATTGAATAGCTCCCCCTATGTAGATAAACTGAATTCTTTCAAAAAAAAATTCTCAGAATTGTTCTTCATTTTCTTTCTCTTCATTCTTTTTTTCTTTTTTTTGCATATACACTTATCTCTCCCCCTTTTTTGTTATCAACAATAAGGTGAGTTTAAAGCAAATAAAGAATGTTATCAAAGCGAGGATGTTGGTTCGAATAGTCATAAAGATAGGAAACTCATTCATTGACATTCAATCAAAGATAATTTGTAATAAAAGTGTAATATTCATTCAAAATTTGTATTCCAAAGCAAGATCCATTACATGTATTCTAAAATGACAGATTTAAGTATGTAAATCCTAGATACATGCTAAGAAAGAAAGCAAGAAATCCTAAGATACAACCTAGGATTGAAATCAAAATCAAATATGCTTATACACAATTTTCTTTAAATGTCCAATCATTTCCATAACATCATCTTTTTGGGTCTTCTTAAAACTTTCAAGACATGCTTCAATTTGAGAGACGGCGAGGTCGATATCTTTCTTCAGTTGACTGGTAGCATGAAGATAAGTTTCCAGAACCGTCTGCAATGCCTTCCATCCTTTCAAAAATTTTATGAAGATCAGTGCTAAAGGATTCGACGAATTGCTAATTGAAAAGAAATCATGTCAAGTCTTGAATTAATCTCATCCTTTAATTGATTGAACTCCTCTCTTAATTTACACATATCATTTGTTCTTACACTGTCATACTCAGCCAGTAAAGCCCTGAGCTGACCTATTTGCTCCTCAGAAAATCTTTCTGATGCCAATGCTGACTGATGTGGAAGTTGAGAGCTAGGTCCAGCTTCTGAGGGTCCAGCAGATGGTTCAGGAATGTCTTCTCCTCTGACTTCCTCAACTCTAACTCTTCAGCTCTGGCCTCATGTCCTCTTTTAATCCAATTTCCATTTTCTTTTCTAAAGCCCATTCGGTGAATTGTAGAGACACTATAGTAATCTGTATGTCTTAACTTTCTTAGTGGCTCATTGTCCATTATAAGTACACCTTGGCTTCTGAATACCAATGTTAAAACCATACCATATGGCAATGTAGATCTCTTCTTAGTAGCTGCCTCCGCCATATAGCCTATCATCATTCAGCAAGATTTAAAGGTCTACCAGTGAGTATGCAGTCCATCAATAAGACGTCTCGCTCCGAGACATATTCAAACCTTCCGATTTTAGGAAATAGAATCCTTCCACAGATATTGTGAAGTAATCTGAGTTCCAAATTAAGTTGATTTGCCAAGATTTCCTCAAACTCAGAAACTTCTCTCCCTAACATCCTTGATAGTGCTCCTCCTCTATCTTCATGATGATATTCAACAAGGCCAACAGTAGGCATTTCCAATAAATTACCAAGGGATTCGGCTGTGATGATTACCTTTGTTCCTCTTACAACACTTACTAAGCCTCCCTCTCCTCTACTTAAATCATTATAAAACTCTCTTACTAGGGCAGGGTAAGTAGGGATATCCAAAGAACAGACCTTCTCCCATCCCATTTCTTTCAACAACCGCCCAATAGCAAAGCCCTCCGAAATAAAAAGTTAAAATCAACTTTTCTTCCGGTAGTAATGGCCTTACCAGCTAATTGGTCGACTCGAGGAGAAGATGGTGAGGGTGGAGAGTCATCTTGAGTGGCAGATGAAGAAGATGACGAAGGTTGCCTCCGATTTGAACGGCGCTTCGTCGGAACAGTCGAACCACCAATGATAGCACGCCTTTTGGGAGCCATTGGATTCGATTGGAATGAGTAATCAAGGGTTTTGAGGGATTTGGAGGGTTTGGAATCAGTTTGGAACAGTTTGAAAATGGTTTAGGAGACGATAGAAATCGTTTGGGGTCGACTCCGCCCTTTTTATTTTGACCTAGTTCCACTTAGAGTCGACTCCCGAAAATGAGGTGTCGGCTCCGAACCAGAGAATCTGTCAGCGCCGAATTAGAGTCGGCTCTACAGAAGCCAGAGTCGGCTCTAATTGCCCAGACAGAACATCAAAATAAGAAGGTGTCGACTCCACAAACTGCAGGTGTCGACTCCACAATAGTTTCAGAGAAAAATTCGAATTTCAAGGATCTGAAACTGATCAAATTAATCATCAAACTCTAGATAAGTGTTCCTTAACAATTGGGGAAACAATGAATCAAATTTCTAGATAAATTTCCTTATTGGACATAGAGGATTTTCAAGAAATTATAGAAGTCTAGATAGTTGTTGTCCTTAAGAGTTTCAGAAAATTATTCTAAAGGATCACAAACTCCTAATTCTCCTCTAAGATAGCAAAATCTCTCCTCACTCAAAGGTTTGGTAAAAATATCAGCTAATTGATCATTAGTATTAACATATTCAAGACAAACATCTTTGTTAGTTACATGTTCTCTAATAAAGTGATGTCTAATTTCAATGTGTTTAGTTCTTGAATGTTGAATTGGATTTTTAGTTAGATTGATAGCACTAGTATTATCACATTTAATAGGTATTTTATCAAGTGTGATACCATAATCTTCAAGTTGTCGCTTAATCCAAAGGATTTGAGCACAGCAACTTCCAGCTGCAACATACTCTGCCTCAGCAGTGGATAATGCAACCGAATTTTGCTTCTTGCTAAACCAAGAGATTAAGTTACTTCCTAAAAGTTGGCATACCCCACTTGTACTCTTTCTATCTAATTTACAACCAGCATAGTCAGAATCAGAATAAGCAATCAATTTTAAGGTTGAGTCTCTAGAATACCATAATCCTACATTTTTAGTTCCATTTAAGTATCTAAAGATTCTTTTAACAGCAAGTAAATGTGATTCCTTAGGATTAGATTGATATCTTGCACATAAGCAGACAAAAACATGATATCTGGCCTACTGCAGTTAGATAAAGAAGTGATCCAATCATACCTCTGTAATGCTTCTGATCTACTTTCTTACCTACTTCATCCTTGTCCAGCTTGCATGAGGGACTCATTGGCGTACCAAGAGGTTTAGCAGATTCCATACCAAATTTCTTGAGTATTTCCTTTGTATACTTTGTTTGGTTAATGAAAATTCCGCTTTCTCTTGTTTGATTTGAAGTCCAAGGAAGAAGTTTAGTTCTCCCATCATGCTCATCTCGAATTCTCCCTGCATTAGCTTAGCAAATTCTTGACAAAGGAGATTGTTAGTAGCACCAAATATAATGTCATCAACATAAATTTGAACGATTAATAAATCCTTTCCTTTTCTTTTCAAAAACAAGGTTTTATCAACATTTCCTCTAGAAAAGTCATTTTCAATTAAAAATTTACTTAATCTATCATACCAAGCTCTAGGTGCTTGCTTTAAACCATAAAGTGCTTTGTGTAGTTTGAAGACGTGGTTTGGAAATTCATGATCTTCAAAACCAGGAGGTTGTTCAACATAAACTTCCTCATTTATAAAACCATTTAGAAATGCACTTTTAACATCCATTTGAAATAAGTTGAAATTCATATGACATGCAAATGCAAGTAGTAGCCTAATGGCTTCTAATCTAGCAACAGGTGCAAAAGTTTCATCAAAATCTATACCTTCTTCTTGATTATATCCTTTTGCAACTAGTCTAGCTTTGTTTCTAATTACTATGCCATTTTCATCTAATTTATTTCTAAATACCCATTTAGATCCTATTATAGGGTGATTTTTAGGTCTTTCAACTAGGGTCCAGACTTGATTTCTAGTGAATTGGTTTAACTCTTCCTGCATTGCTAACATCCAATAACTATCTTTCTTGGCTTCCTCTATAGTCTTAGGTTCTATATGAGATACAAATGCAAGATGATTATTGATATCTCTCATTGATGATCTAGTCCTTACACCTTGAGATGGATCACCTATGATTAGGTCCTTAGGATGACCATAAGCATATCTCCAATCTCTAGGTAGATCTTGATCATTTTGAACAGTATCAATACCATCATCCTTAGGTGAGTCATCATCCTTAACTTCAGGTTCTTGATCTGAAGATACATTTAATTTTTCAATATCTCTTTCAATCAAAGATGTATCTTCCTCATCATCAATTTTATCTGAACTTGATGCTAAAGATTCATCAAACACTATATGAATGGATTCTTCTACAACTAAGCTTTTCTTATTAAATACTCTATATGCTTTGCTAGATGTAGAATATCCTAGGAAGATACCTTCATCAGACTTTGCGTCAAACTTCCCAAGATTATCCTTACCATTGTTATGAATAAAATATTTACAACCAAATGCATGAAAATAACTTAAATTTGGTTTTCTATTGATCCAAAGTTCATAGGGAGTTTTCTTAAGGATAGGTCTAATTAGGGCTCTATTTAGAATGTAACAAGCTGTGTTTATAGCTTCCGCCCAAAAATATTTTGGAAGTTGGCTTTCACATAGCATGGTACGGGCCATGTCTTCTAAAGTCCTATTCTTTCTTTCTACAACTCCATTTTGTTGTGGTGTTCTAGGTGCAGAGAAATTATGATGTATGCCTTTTTCAAAACAGAATTTTTCAAATAAGTGATTTTCAAATTCAGTTCCATGATCACTTCTAATAGACACTATGGTAGTGTTTTTCTCATTAGTGACTTTCTTAACAAATTTCATGAATATTGAGAAAGTCTCATCTTTGTGAGCCAAAAACATTACCCAAGTGAATCTAGAGTAATCATCTACTATCACTAGACCATATTTCTTTCCTCCTAGACTTGTGGTTCTAGTAGGTCCAAAAAGGTCCATGTGTAGTAGCTCTAGTGGCCTAGTAGTTGAAACAACATTCTTAGATTTGAAAGAAGTTCTTGTCTATTTTCCAAATTGACATGCATCACATATTCGATTATTTTCAAAATTTAGACTAGGAATACCTTTAACTAAATCCATTTTTAATAATTTAAAAATTAGGTGTGTGCTTGCATGACCTAATCTACGATGCCATAGCCAACCAATCTCATTCATTTTAGCATTATCAGCAACTAAGCAATGATTACTTGGAGATAAATTACTCAAATCAATTAAGTACACATTGCCATAGCATTTACCAACAAGAATAATGCTATTATCAATGGAATTAGTAACAGTGCAAACAGAAGCTTCAAAGGAAACCTTGAACCCTTTGTCATACAGTTGGCTAATACTTATTAGATTATGTTTAAGTCCATAAACATATAAAACATTATCAATATGAGTAGATTGAGTAACACTACAGAAAATACTGAAATAGCGACGCAAGTTTAGCGACGCATAATTGCGTCGCTAAATTGCGACCAATTTGTGACGCCTCTGTGACAACAAAATATTGCGACGCAATTAGCGATGCATTAGCGACTCAATTAACCAGAAAATCAAAAAAATTAATATTTTAATATTGCGATGCAAATAATGCATCGCAATATTTTTAAATTAATTTTTTATAAAATTTAAATATCAAAAAAAAATATTGCGACGCACCTAAGTGCGTCGTAATGTTTTGAACAGAATTAAATATGTTAAATAGCGACGCATTAGCGACGCAATAAAATAGAAAATTTAAGAAATTATTTTTAATTTAGCGACGCACCAATTGCATCGCAAATAATTTAAATAAAATTAAATTTTATAAAATTTAAATATCTAAAAAAAATATTGCGACGCAACACAGTGCGTCGCAATGTTTTTAAAAGAATTAAATATATTAAATAGCGATGCATTAGCGATGCAATAAATAAGAAAATTAGAAAAATTATTTTTAATTTAGTGACGTATCAATTGTGTCGTAAATAATTTAAATAAATTAAAGTTTTTAAAGTATAAATATTTAAAAAAATATTGCAATGCATTTAGTGCGTCGCAATGTTTTGAAAAAAATTAAATATTTTAAATAGCAACGCATTAGCGATGCAAGAACCAGAAAATAAATTAAAATTATTTTTAAATTTAGCGATGCAATAAATGCGTCGCAATTATTTTAAATAAAATTAAATTTTATAAAGTATAAATATGAGAAAAAATAATTGCGACGTAACACAGTGCGTTGCAATGTTTTTAAAAATTAATTATGTTAAATAGCGACGCATTAGCGACGTAATGAACCAAAAAATTAATTAAGGAAATTATGTTTTAATATAGCAATGCACTTGTTGCATCGTAATTATAATTAAAATTAATTTTTTATATAATATAATTATTATATTAAAAAATTATCATACTATCCTTTGCGTCGTAATATATTTAAAAAAATTAATTATGTTAAATAGCGATCAGTCCAAAATCG